>SNQJ01S0031050.1:7012-35457 GCA_010110895.2 Picea sitchensis | reverse complement strand
ATTAATAAGGCCTTTCAATAAAATAGAATAAGGTAGATGTAAGAAGACCTAATAGAAGCTTCTGCTTCTAGAAGGATCTTCCTCTAGATGCTTCTCTTGATAGACATATTTAGTATAAATAAGGGTCGAGGGTATGAAAAACCTAGCTTGGAGATTATTTTAACAAAGCATTGCTCGAATGGAAGTTTCCCCCTCAAAGAGGCCCGTGAACATTGCTTTCTGAATCAAAGTGTTATTTCTATTGTTGTTCTTATATCATTACTATGTTATTGTGGAGATTATGCGGGTTATATTACTGTTATTCTGCCATTTCTAGCATTTTATTTTTGTTTTGCATATTTATTATATCTGGTATCTTGCAAGTGGTATCAGAGCACTTTCCTTGGCAGAAATTGTAGGAATTTTTTTTCAGGGTAGAGACGTATTTTGGTGTCTTTAAGCCACAAAGATCTGTCGTTACGTGCATAAACCCATAGTTGAAAGATTCATATATGTAGGAAATACAAGTGGTTCTTAAACGCACATCTGTTGGCCACCCTTGTAACCCCTGTTGGTACCCCTTCGAGTGGTAGTGCATCAGACAACACCTGTGTACAAATCAACCTAGATTTCCTAAATCCCTCTTTAGATAAACCTATCGGTCGTCAGACTTCTATAGTGTCACCGAGAAAAACACTTGGGAAGATACTCTTTAGTACCTGGGTATTCGGGTAGTACGGCTAAGGGTACGGTCTATCCTCCTTAGTTAGTGCCCTGAGATATTGGGTCGAGTAATACTGTTGGACCCTGCATGTATATCAGAGAGCTATAGAAAAGGGAAAACCGTTGTCTGTAGAACCCTTGAATACCTAACCCTTGGGGGACAGAAACATAAACAAATTAACACAGACCAGATCTATTGTCATGCAATTGTGTTCGGGTTGCCAAGTAAATACACATTTCTTTCTGGTTAAGAAATTGGGGATTTCATCACTGTAGTATTCTTCAGACCAGAGTATAACTTTTCACCATTATGGAAATTTGTTCACCATTATTTGAGACCTATTCCATTGGATTCATATATTTTCCCTTATCATATTCATCCATATCATTTTTCGACAAAATTTTTGACCCCGCTCACCCCTTTTTAGTTCATACGTCCTCATGGCCCATATCCGTAGCCAAGATCTAGAAACTCGCTTCAACACCTTGCAATCTGGTTTCCTCAAGACCCGAAAATAAGTGAAACAACTCAGTGCTACTATTGCCTCCATCGATTCATCCATCAATACAACCATAAATACAACCATGCAGTCCTTAATGGAGAAAGTCAAACAAGAACTGACCACCCATCTTGAATATGTCTTTGCATCACTCTGCACTAGACTAAAGATCCCTATAGATGACCCTTTCTCTGAAGCACCTCCAAAGACCGAAGGTGAACATTCCTCCCATTCCCATACCTTTCATCCCCATCACTTTCAACATGACCCATGTCTTCCATGGGTGGATGTGACCAAATTTGATGGCTCAGACCCCACTAGTTGGGTCACCCAAATGGACCATTATTTCTCTTTATACGGCATCACAGATGACTTGGCCAAACTGCAGTATGGTGTTCTCCATCTAGATCAAGAACGTTGGCAATGGTGGCAATGGAGAAAAAATTCTCGTCAAGGGTATATTGCTTGGACCCAATTTGTGACTGAGCTTTATGAATGCTTTGACATGAACACCAACCATTTGGGTCGTTTGACAAAGTTCAAGCAATCCAGAACAATAGAAGACTTCATAGCTGCCTTTGAGCACCTGGCTTTTCGAACAGAGGGCATGACTGATGCTTTCTTTCGAGAGAGTTTTATCAGTGGCCTCAAGGAGGATATTTGGTCCCATGTCCTCATGGATTGACCCTCAAGTTAGGTGGAGGCTACTAAAAGAGATAAAGAATCACAGCAAGTTGTATCCTCACAAAACCGAAAACCCTCCTTTATCCCTCGCCCTAAACCCGTCACTCCCACTACTCCCCCCACCCCATTAAAGATCCAAAAATTGACTAGGGATGAAATGGTTGAATGCCAAATCAAAGGCCTTTGTTATAATTATGATGACAAATATTTCCCAGACCACAAGTGTAAAGAACAAAAGATTTTTATGGCCATATCTGAGGATATTTCGGAAGAGGATGTTGAAACTCCCCTTATGTATGAGTCACTTGAAATCACTAACATAACCCCTCCCTCAGACCCTCCTGAAGTAGAACCTGTCATTTCCCTCAATGCTCTCATTGGCTTCTCTGCTCCCCAAACCCTCAAGTTAATCAGTTACATCAAGCATCAGAAGATCATCATTCTGGTTGATAGTGGAAGCACCCATAATTTTATTCATCACCGTATTGCCCAAGAAACTCATTGCTACATACATGTTGTCAACAATTTCCAAATCATGATTGCCAATGGTGGTTCCATGAAATGTGGAGGGCGCTGTGAAAATGTGTGTCTCCAAATCGGTGACTACCACCTAAAATCCCATATGTTTTCTATCGACATGGGTGGTTGTGACATTGTGTTGGGTCTTGATGGCTGAACTTTGGGTCCCATTCTCATGCATTTTAAGCCATTAACCATGCAATTCGACCTGGAAGACCACCAATATAAATTCAAAGGCATCATTGCTAGTTCACTTGGGTCATTAGTTCCCATCGCATGGAAAAGGCACTCAAAGGGTCATTAGAAATTTGTCATTTAACTCCATGCCATACAAGCAATAGAGACACCCAGTGCCGCGGGACCTCAAACCCTCCTTTCTAAACATCAAATGGTATTTTCCACTCCCAAGGACTCCCCCTTCCAGGTGTTCATGATCATTCCATTTCCCCACTGTGCAAACCTTCACTCCCAATATCCGTCCATGTGCCACCTCTTTTCACAAAAAATGAAATTGAAATGGTCGAGGAACTCCTTAATCTTGAGGGTATTATTCACCCTAGTACAAACCCTTATTCTTCTCCTGTAGCCATGGTCTTGAAGAAAGAAGTTGCTTGGAGAATGTGTCACGACTTTCGTGCCCTCAACAAATTGACCATTAAATACAAATTCCCCATTCCACACGTCATTGTTGACCTCTGGATGAATTGAGTGGTGCCCAATTTTTTGCTAAACTTGATCTTAGCTCGAGATATCACCAGGATCACACATTATGAAGAAGCCCGGACATTGCCCACAAGATGACCTTTCACACTCATGGGGGGGCCACTATGGTTTGGTCATGCCCTTTGGCTTGTGTAATGCCCCCTCTACCTTCCAATCTCTGAATCATGTCTTACGTCCCTTTCAGTCATTTTTGTCTTAGTTTTCTTTGATGATATCCTCATCTATGAAAAACTAGACAAACCATCTTACTCATGTGGATCAAGTTCTCCATCACTCTCTCAGCACCAAATTTTCATGAAACGGTCTAAATGTGCTTTGGTGCCTCCCGAGTAGAATACTTGGGTCATCTAGTTGGCAAGGGATAGGCGTCAGGGTGGATCGAAAAAGATTGAAGCTATGCAATTTTCGTTTACGCAAGACTCTCAAAGTTTGTGTGGAAAGATTGCCACACCTCTCAGCACACTCTCCTTAAAGAACTCTTCCCCGGTTGGACTCAGTCGTTTCTCAAGTTTTCAAACCTTGAAACTGACCATGCACCACTCCCAGGTGGCCTTCATTTTACAAAGATATTTGTGTTGGAATATGATACCTCGAGGGGAAAGAAATGGGTGTTTTCCTTATGCAAGAGGGTCGACCTTTGGCCTTCACTAGAAACTATCTATGAAAGGAATCTGGGCAAACCCATTTATGAAAAGAAATGTTGGCTATTACGCATGTCGTTGATCTATGACGACCTTATCTATTGGAGAAATGCTTCCAAATAAGACAAGTAGTAAAGCCCTCTAAGTAATTTAAAAGACAACGTCTTTCCTTCCTCGAGCAACAAAAATGGGTGACTAAGCTATTTGGAGATGATTATGAGATCATTTTACAAGGGAAAATACATGTAGTGGTGGCAAATGCAGTCCCAAAAATATGAAGAAGAAGGATCCCTTTTTCTCTTTCCTTCATTGTACTTTCGATTGGCTCCAAGGCATTGCACGGGAATGGCTTCAAGATCCAAAGTTAGCATCTGATCGACAATTGCGAGACCGATGCTCTACGGCTCCCCAGGTACTCTGCCAAGCTCGAGGATGAGCTTAGATACAGAGAGCCATTTGTATTTAAGTAAACAATCAAATCTTAAATCCGCGATACTTTAAGACTTCATTCTACACCCACAGCGGAGCACTCAAGGTTCACCAAAACATATAGCAGTTCAAGCGTTTTTTCTAGGATGGTATGAAACTGAACGTTCATAATTTTGTTCTTGAATGTGAGGTGTGTCAGTACAACAAAGGAGATAGTCAAATATTTTGGCACACTACAAGCGCTTCCGATTCCACACAACTTTATTTGGAAGGATATATCTCTATGGACTTGTGCGGCTTACCCAAAGTGGGGAATAAATTAGTCATAATGGTGTTTGTGGATTGCCTTTTCCAAGTATGTTCATTTACGCACTCTCTCCAACACCCATTTACTACATCCTCAGGGAATAAATAAGTCATAATGGTGTTTGTGGATTGCCTTTCCAAGTATGTTCATTTCTGCACTCTTCAACACCCATTTACTACATCCACGATGGCTCAAATTTTCATGGACCAGGTCTTCAAGCTTCATGGCATGCCGCACTCTATTGTTTCTGATCGTGACCCAACTTTCAGAAGCAATTTTTGGCAAGAACTGTTTAAGCTACATGGCACCCAATTGCATCTCAACACAACTTATCATCCCCAGATTGATGGTCAAACAAAAGTTGTCAACTAGTGTTTGGAAACATATCTGAGGTGTTTTGCCTCTGAAAAACAACATCAGTGGGCTCAATGGTTACCCCTAGCCAAATGGTGGTACAACACTTCCTACCATACAGGTACTCGCATGACTCCTTTTGAAGCGGTATATGGATAGAAGCCACCTTCAGTTCTCTCATACTTATAGGGTACCTTGAAGGTCCAGGAAGTTGACCAAACACTCACAATTCGAGAGGATATTCTTCGTACCCTTAAAGGGAACTTGGTCATGGCACAAAATCACATGAAACAATAAGCAGATGAAGGTTGCTCTGAACGTCAATTTGCAGAAGGGGAACATGGGTTTTTGCAACTGCAACCATATAAGCAAACTTCCCTCAAAGTTGAGCATTTTCATAAGCTAGCGCCCAAATTTTATGGTCCTTATACAGTTCTCAAGCATGTGGGACAAGTCGCATATCAGTTAGCTCTGCCCAATCAGTCGAAGCTACATCCTATTTTTCATGTTTCATGCTTAAAGAAGGTGATTGGAACTAGGTGCCAAATTCAAACCAACCTTCTAGAGTTAGCTGAAGAAGGATCAATTTGGCTACAACTAGAAGCAGTTTTGGACCAGTGTGAGCGTCACCTACGTCAGAGAACCATCAAGGAAGTGCTAGTCCAGTGGAAAGATATGACTCCAGCAAATGCCACATGGGAACCAGCTACCATTCTGTAGCAGTTTCCACATCTCAAGCCTTGAGGACAAGGTTGTTTTTAAGGGGGAAGACATGTTAGGGTCCTAACCCGCACATAGGTAGATCAATATATTCAGATGTAATAAAGGTCAATATTAATAAGGCCTTTCAATAAAATAGAATAAGGAGGATGTAAGAATACCTAATAGAAGCTTCCTCTTCTAGAAGGATCTTCCTCTAGATGCTTCTCTTGATAGACATATTTAGTATAAATAAGGGTTGAGGGTATGAAAACCCTAGCTTGGATATTATTGTAACAGAGCACTACTCGAATGGAGGTTTCCCCCTCGAAGAGGCCCGTGAACATTGCTTTCTGAATCAAAGTGTTATTTCTGTTGTTGTTCTTATATCATTACTATGTTATTGTGGAGATTATGTGGGTTATATTACTATTATTCTTCCATTTCTAGCATTTTATTTATGTTTTGCATATTTATTATATCTGGTATCTTGCACAAACTCAAGTCCTTCGAAGAAGAATTGCCCAGATGAGAGTGAATCAGGACAAGTCACAGGTGAGTGTTGGGGGCATGTTGGCCCTCGACCAAGTTTTGGAGAACGTTGGTTGTGTTTGACCATTTTTGGGACTTCGACAGGATGGTCAAAGATGAAGCGCCCAGGTGAAGCGGAGATCGCAGGATCTCGCTCCATTTTTTGGGATTTTTGGGTTTAGGGTTTATGTAACGGGTATGGGATGTCGGCCCATGGGTTTACCCATGTTTAGGCCCTTTTTGTAATGTATAAATAAGTATCTAGGTGATGTAAGAAAATACCTAGAGACCTAGAAGATCTAAGTGTGTGCTAAGTGGGAACAGTTGTGAACACTGAGTGCATACTATATGTTGAGACTTGCAGAGCTAAGTGCAAGTGATTGTAAGAGACTGTGTAAGTCTTTGTGCTGTGACCTAACTTGGGGAAGGAGGATCTGGTGAGGTGCGTGCAGATCTCCTTTCCTATGTAGAGTTGGCTTTGTGGCTTTATGCATGTAAGAATATTGGAAGAAGCTAATAAAAGAGGAGAATAGTTGGTGGACGTAGCCCCACACTGGGGTGAACCACGTATATCTTGTGTTATGATGCTTTGTCCTATATTTTTATGTTATTATGTATCTATTTTCTTAGTGCACTGTGCTTGATGTATCATAGATAGATCCCTGAATACTTAGTGCTTTGTGATGTGAATGAATGCTAGATCTATCTGATGTTATGTGTTGACTGGTTAGATGTGCTTAGATCTTGATTAACATTGCGTTGTTCTATAATTAGAGTTTTTACCTACGATGTGAATAAGGGTCAAAGACTAATGAATGTTAATTTCTAATTTCTCTGTTAAGTATTGTGATCATAGATCTGTGTCCCATCTAGGTTGTAGACACTTGAGTCCTGTAACTCCCCTGCCTCTACCTCGGGTGAGACTTTATATGCTTCGCAGGTGTTGCTGGAAGGGATGGTAGTTAGGGTTTTGTTGGTGTGTTGTTGAAGTGTTGAACCCTGGGTCTTCCCCTATGCCAACACAATCCAAACAATAATGTATTATGTGTTTGTTTAAGGAAAATGCTTAAGTCATCTTATCAATTGAAACATTCAAGAATATATCATAAACTTTATGCATACATTCGACTACTTCAAACAAAAAATGGAAAGAAATTGTTCATACATATGAAGTCAATCTAATTCACGTAAAGAACCACGCACATTTACGACATATATGGTGCTAATATGTTGCTGCAAGGTTTTATTGATGATTTTTTATAATACATTTTAGAATGGAAGGTATGGCCTCTCAAGAAGGTAATACAATGAGAATAAAATAGATGGAGTTTACAAACTAATACAACAAAAATTCATTGAATCCCTATAAGCCTATTTCTTTCCCTTCATAATCTGTTTTGTTCCTGAAGCATGGATGATCTTTGAAATTTGAGAACAAGATACTCTTCCTCTCTCTATCCATTAATAAAAAATTGTAGAATGTGTCTTATGACTCCTTTATAGATGCTATAAAATGTGAAAATAGTTTCTTTAAACCACTTATTGCTTCTTGATTCTTGAAATCACTTATTATTTCTTGGAACTGCTTCTTGTTTCTTGATAGTTTTTACCTTTATTAAAACATTTCTTTTACCAATGTAAAGCCTACTAAATGTTTTTTTGAGGAGAAATAGTTTTACCAAACCAAGCTCATTCAATATGGATCCTTCAAAATGGATCAATTGGATCGAACTTCTAGAATGGATGCATTCAAATTCTAAATGGGTGAGGTTATCTTCTAGTTGGTTGAATCATTCCTCTCATTCCATGTCCCCTATTGATATGGAACATTATCAAGCATTCCTCTAGATCCTTTGTTTTTTGCTTGAGCTAGGTGTTAGTCAGATAGTATGACTATATATTATGATGAACTGTATATTTTCTTTTCATGGTTTTATCCAGCTAACATACCCATAACATACTTTAATTTTTCTAGGTGGATGCATGTGTGACATTGTTCCAATGCAAGGTGACAACTGGTTGAGCCAGATGTACTTCCTATATGACTTATGGTTTAATCTTGGGTGAAGGATTCAGTATGCAATCCTTTCATTAACAAATTCACTAAAACCCAATTTTAGTCCTTTTTATATTGATTCAAAGCCACATGTCACCTTCCCATTAGATAGATATTTCAAATTTGAGGAGGCATGAAATTTTGAGTGAAATCACTCACGATGTCAACAAGGTATGATGGCCATGTGGAAAGATTTTGTTGGTCCATGTGTCTATCCACGTGGTACTTTTTTTAGGGAAAGGTGGAAACTGGTTGGGCCACATGTCTCCATGTCAGAAAGACACACCTTCATCATGATGTGTTGAATGGTGGACCTATGTACAAGTGTCATATCCTTATTGTTCCACATACATGAATCAATGTGAGGTGAGGTGTCTTGTCCTTCACCTCATCAGCTCCATTAGGTGTCATATAATTATCCAACTAGGAAGTGGCTTGTATGTGAGGGGGTGGTTTTCTAGAAAACCAAAGGTTGTATTGCACTCTCGACTAGGTGGTTTGGTCGAGCCTTTGCATGATGCAAAACCAATAGGATGTTGTTATGTGTCAAGGGTGAAACCACCCTTGCATCATGGAGAAATGTTAAAAAGTGTGCATTTCCATGATCTGAAATGCATCATGGACTATTGATTGTTGGGACTGATATGTGCCTCCATAGTAGTTGTTGATCTATTGTTCTTTGGTATCGCGGGTTGAATTTGTTTCTTTATCCCTTGGTCTTGGCACTTGGTTGTCGATTTATCCCCTCCGTAGATGCACATAATCATTATTTAGGTGTTTTATGCCCCTTCCTAGGTTGCTATAAGCCTCTCTTCTTCCATTTAATCCCTCTTATCCTTATATGCCTTTTTTTCTTGAAATTTATAACTTCTAGGGTCCATTTTATTACAAAATATGTTTTAGGAATAGCCCCCATTTATTATCAACCTTGGAATTCAAGGAATTAACTGTCCATAACCACTCAATTCCATTGAAAATTTTGATATTGTACTAACAACCACTATTATTTATAATCAATCAACTTATGGCCAACTCAAATAGCAATCACCATCACAGACCTTGAATTAAATTTTGATCTCTTTGTGTGTGTGTGTTTAATTACTATAAATGTGAAAATTATTAATGTTTGCGAGTTAAAATGAAAAAAATATAAGTGAAGTAAACCTACAATTGCACATAATAGGACACATAGGATTATCTTAAAGAAACCCTATGTGGGAAACCTCCAACTTGAAACTTTTAGTAATTATTAGGGAAAGTTATGGATTACAAAGAGATTTAATAGTTGAGATTCTACTTTAGTGCCAATAATTCATAGGATACAAGAATTAATAACTCTTATTCTCTCCATTAAACTCCCAAATAAATAGTTTGAGTGGTCTCGATTGATTTTTTTTTATCCTTAGTCTCTTCAATTCTCTCTCTCTCTCTCTCTCTCTCTCTCTCTCTCTCTCATTGTGTGTGTGTGTGTAATTGCCACATTTCATATACAAGTTCTAAAATTAATCATTCCCTCTCTTCCAATTGAACTAACTTGAACCCTTAAGAAATCAAAGTTTGATATCTTTAGCATCTCCATTAGGTATTCTAACATCCTAGGAAATTATTATAATAACTACTCATATGCACAACAAAGTCATCCATCATGGAAAGAGGTTGACATGGAAATTGAATGTTGTGCGTTCCTTTACTTCATATTTTCATAATTTACATTGTTTTACATCCCTAAATGTTATTTAATAAACATAGTATTTCCATGTTGAAATTCCTCTTACTCCAACACCTAGGTATCTTGTTATCTAGTGATTTCCTTATTGCAAATCAGATTATCAACTCACAAAATAAAAACACACTGTTGAAATATTCAAATAAATAGATATGGCGGAAGAAAAAATGGAAACCATATAATGCACACATAAACACCAATATTTTTGGGTAGATACCCCTAGAAAAACCCCAGAGGGAAAACCAATGCTGAGAATGATTTTATTATGTTAAAATTAGGGTTGTTGTAACAAGTATAATGGCCCACTGAGAGAAATACAACTTCATAAAAACCTATAAAAGTTTGATCTATTGTACGAACCATATCTGCACACTTTCAATATTCACATTCCCTTCCTTAAGTGCGCCCAAATATACGTGCCTATTTCATCTCGAACTTGTGTACACCTATGAAAATATTGTATGGAAAACTTTGTATGATGCAACTTTTCCCTATGGATTCGCTTGACTAAAAACCACTTGTGGCAACCTCTGTTCTCTCTTATCCTTGATCTGATATCTAAATGGGATTCCTTTTCCACCTATCCATATCTCTTTGAATAAAGGTCCTTTTTGATAGAATCCTCTGAGCAAAATTCCTTCTCTTCTTTGTTCAACTTGTCAATTGTATGTCAAGTGTCTTCCTCCTTCACCCTAGCCTTCCTTTTATAATATTGAGTTATAATCTAACCCTAATCTCCAAAGTGATCAATGCTTGATATTAATTCTCACCTCACTTGAGATCAATGGCTAAGATTACATGCTAATTACTTTTAACATTTCCTTAAATAACTCAATTAATTAAATAAATAAATAATAAAATAAATTTACTTTAATAATTCCTTTAATTAAAGTAAAATCAAGGATAGAAGGATTTGGACAATTTACACATCTCTAGACACATATACCTATGTGGAAATATTTGTATGATACTACCATGCATCAACACTCCCTCTTAGCGAGGAAGGTATTATGCACCACTCCAAGTCTTCTCTAAAAAAAACAAGATTCCCTTTCTCCAAGGGTTTGGTTAGAATATTTGCAACCTACTCATCTGTGGAAATATACTGAAGCTTCACTAATCCCTTCTGGATACTATCTTGAATAAAATGGTATCTGATCTCTATATGCTTGGAGCTATCATGGAATACATGATTCTTCAAGATTTTGATACAACTATGATTATCATAATATATCATTGTAGGCTCCAACTCCTGATCAAATAAAACTATAAGGAAATTTCAAATCCAAATGTCTTCATAGCTAGCCATACTCACAACCATATACTCTCCACAAACCCCATTATGCAACACTTCAATATGCAATGCTTTCATTAACAGATTCATTAAAATCATCTTTTAGGCATTTTTATATTGGTTTGAAGCCACATCTCACCTTCCCATTAGCTATTTCATTCAAATTTGAGGAGGCATGATATTTTGAGTGATGTCACTAGTGACGTCAAGAAGGTATGATGGACACATGGTAGGTTGTTGTTGGTCTAGGTGGCTATCCATGTGGCTCTTTTGTCAAGGCAGGGTGGCACCTAGTCGAGAAACATATCTCCATATCATAGTGACTCACCTTCATCATGATACATTGAAGGGTGGACCTCTGTACAAGTGTCATATCCTTATTGTGACATGTACATCCCTTGGTGTGAGGTGAGGTGTCCTATCCTTCACCTCATCATTTCCATTAGGTGCAATGTCATCATCCAACTAGGTAGCGGATTGCATGTGAGGGGGTGGTTTTATATAAAACCACAACTGGTATCGCACCCTCAGTTAGGTGGTTTGATTAATCCTTTGCACATTTTGAAAGGAATCATATGTTGTTGTGTTTCAAGGGTGAAAGCACCCTTGCATCATGGATAAATGTTAAAAAGTGCACATATCCATGATGTGCAATGCATCATGGACTATTGATTGTCTAGGTCAATATGTGCCTCCATCATAGTCATTGATCTATTGGTATTTGGTAGCGTGGATTGAGTTTGTGTATGTATCCCTTGGTATTGGCACTTGGTCATTGATTTATCCCCTCTGTCGACACACATAATCATTAGCTAATGGTTTTAGGCCCCTTCTAAGGTTGTGATAATCCCCTCTTCTACAATTTAAGCCCCCTTATCCTTATATGCCTATTTTCTTCAAATTTATAGCTTCTAGGGTCTCTTTTCTTGCATTATATGTTTTAAGCATAGCACCCATTTCCTATCAACCTTATAATTCAAGGCATCAATTGTCCATAACCCTCTATTCTACTTAAGCAAAGATCATGGACCAATTGAGTGTTAATCCATCGATGTAACGTAGCTTCCACTAGCAGGCTGGCCAAGCTACTTCAAAAATGCACTTCAAAACTACTTTCAAATTCTGATAACATTTAATTAATAAATATTCATGAAATACTCACATGCAATAATCAAGATTCATACTACAGTGTAAAATAAATGAACAATATGCCATGCACAACAATAACCAACAAGCATGCATATTATAAAAATGAATCGTAGAGATAATAATTAATACACAACATGAATAAATATACAAGCATAAAAACACATAACAGAGAATTTATCTTGAACAAAATAAATAAAATTGGATACATACCAAGGACGTTCCACCCAACCATAGACACTAGTGTTCCAAGTATCAACAACAAGTCACCCCCGAGCTAGGGATATGAATCGAAAAAGATGGGTTCCAGAGAAACACTCGACTTCCCAAACCAGTTAACACTCAAGCTCTCACATAATTATCAACACACAACAATCCAAAATACACCAACTCTCTTCTCATGAGCCACACAGTCCCTTAGGTTGTCCACCTCTTTCCACGGATCTAGTGAATTTGTTCAAGAATATCCATGTTGGGGATGTCAGGATTCATAGTTGTCAACAAATTTTAGTACATGTCAATGCATCTCATGGATGAAATCACTAATTCATGGCTGGAATACATCAACAATCACTACAACCATCCAACACTGGCTTCTTTCCCAACAATTCATTTTTCCATCCCAATACATGATCAAGAATAAATTAAGAATAATGAATGAGAAGCAATGAATGAAGAACAAAAATTAACATTGAACCCCCAAACATCCCACAAGATTTGTTTATATAATTACATGAAATCAAGAGCCACATGGACTTCCCCCGATGAAGCTCATGTAACCACTTTTCTCTCTGAAAACCAATATGGGTAAATAAAATATAATAAAAATGCATAGCCCTTTTATCCCCCCCTCTTGTGGAATACTATCCCGCTATAACTCTTTTCCTTGTCCATATAGTAGCCATCGATGTATTTTATTATTAATAATCATCAAATATTACATTTCCTAGGAACTCAAGCCTCTTTTAATTGTATTGAAACTTCAGCCTTTCATCAAATAAACAAAATACATTATTAATGTGCGGAATCAAAACCAAGATATTACAATTGATTACTGTAGTCATTAATATAAAGGAGAATATGAACCATCATATCAATTTATGTATATAACATCTTAGGACCATTAGATTACATAACTATAAATGCATACTATTGCATACTAAGGAAACACAGTAAAGAAACACACTTTACCTAAAGACACGTTATACCATGATGATATTAACTAATTCCTAAGTGTCTAAATATCCTAACATCACTCCTTAAGAACAACTTGAGATAGGATTGAAGAATTTACAAAGGTTACACATTAGGAAAAGGAATGAGACATTATATCATATCCACCCTTAATGATAACTTCTTAAACACCTAACATAGATCAAAGTTTGGAAAACTTCAATTCTATAAGAGACTTTGTCAAAATGTCTGCAACTTGTTCATCTATAGGGCCAAAGAGCACTTCAAGAATGCAATGCTATTTAATAATACTTTTGATGAAGTGCATGTGTAGCTAAATGTGTTTTTTCTTATGATGTTGAACTAGAGCTTTGGAAAGCTTGATGGAACTCTGATTATCACATTAGAGTGTGGTCAGATGATATTTTTGGAATCCAAACTATAAGAGGATATGTTGAGGCCACAAGGATTCTTGAATTGCATTATTTTTTTCTTGATACTCTACTTCTATTGAAGAAAGAAAAAGATCTTGTTTATTATAGCAAGACCAAGTGACAGGTCTAGAACTAAGACTAAGAAAATAAGCTATAGTAAACTTTTGATCATCAAGGTCTCCAACCCTATCAAAATCAGTGAATTCAACCAACAAATGAGTCCCTCATGAACTATAATGTATCCAAAACTGAATTGTACCTCAGATATACTGAAGTATCTTTTTTTCTTCTTTCCAATGGATCTCATGGGTTGTTTGCATATATTGGGAAACAAGACAAAAAAAAAAGGATATATTAGGATGGATATGAGTAAAATATAAAAGGATATCAACTAAGTAATGGTATAAAGTGGCATCTACTTGGGGCATAGTATATATTCTAACAAGTTTCACTCTAGATTTGAAAGAATAAGGATTTGGATTACAATATTCCATGTGAAAGTGACAAAGAAGGTTACATGCATACTTGGACTAGGAAAGGTAAATTCCTTCCTTGGTTTGCAATGCTTGGAGGCCAATGAAATAATGTAAATAACCTAAGTCTGTGATTTCAAATTCATTTTGAAGGTTGGATTTCACATGGTTTAAATGTTTGGAGTCAACATAAATAACAAGTATTATGATATGATTACGTACTTTATCAGTATATAAATTGGGTTCAAAATCACATATAAAAAAATAATGTCAAGATCAAAGCTATCCATTTTATCAAATCAAGGCTTATGAGATTGATTATGACCATAAAGATATTTCTTAAGGAAACAAATGCGGATGGAGTCATTTTGAACATAGCTAAGAGTTTATTCCATGTAAATTTCTTCTTACAAATCCCCATGCAACAAATTGGATTTAGCATCCATCTGATGGACCTCCCATTTATGTGAGGCAACAAGGGAGAGATGAATATAGATGAGATTACTTTTGGTTATGGATGGTGAGGATCCTCTCTTTTCTCTCAGGTTTTAGATACTTGTGATCTAGAAACATTTGCAGAATCTTGTAGCCATCCATAGGCAAGATTTTGGGAAATTTTTTCATTTTGGCTATGGATGTCTATATTTGTTTTCCACAAGGGCCTTATAGGAAAAAAAAATGTCAAAAAATTCACTTTTAATTTTTAAGAAATAAACCTAAGTGCTTCTATAAAAGTCACGAATTAAATTTAAGAGGTAATTGAACCCAGAGAAAGAACGAGAGTGAAGAAAAACACACAAATTACTATCAAAAAAGGGGATCAAGGTGTGCCAAGATGCATGTTTGTCAAAACTACCAAATGGTGTTTTCCAAGAACAAACCCATCACATACAAAATCTCTACAAGAGACAAGACAAAGATGAGTCATCATATTTTCTTACATAGCTTCTCCAATGATTGATAATTTCGATGATCAAATCACTCATGCCAAATTTTTCCCAAGTGACCATGATGAGTAATAAAAAATGATGGAAAAGTTGAAGACCCAAAATTTTCAAATTTGTACAACCTGGTAATATTATCAATAATTCAATTTTCTAGGACATGCTTGGGATCTTTTAAATCCTTGATTACAACTTGGTGAGGTGCAAACTCTATTGTTTTACCTTCACCTAAATAAGTGATTTTATATACTAATAGAATGTTGCAGGAAAGACTTGAAACACATAATACATCATCAAAATGATAATCATCTAGTTGAACTATTCTAGACCCTACAACACTAAGAGATACATTATCACCAACAAATATTTATTTAGTTTTGCATTCATTAAGAGGAGAAGAAATGGTTTTATCGCTAGCCACATGATAAGACACTCATTATAAGAAGAATAATCAAGACTGATTTTGTGCTTCTTCATGACTACTTGTAAGGTATCCATATTATTAAAAAATTTAGACTCTATAAGACCATATCGTCGACAAAAAATACAATGTCTGTCAACCTTCTTAATTTTGATTTTTTTCCTTTCTCACCATTGGGAGTAGGACCTGGCTAAGAGAATTTTGGACCCTCGTTTTTCTTGTTGTAGTGAGTATTTTTCTTCTTTAAATGCTTGGATGAATCCTTATAATGGGCCACTAAGGCTTTATTATGTGTACCTATAGTGTTTATGTAATATCCCTCGACCGAACCCAATTGTAAATATAATATGAATGTACTTAAGTTGGTGAGTTGTTTTGACCTCATTTGGTAATGCACATCATGTGGCATAGTACGCGCATGAATTGCGTAGTAAAATGATGTAATATGCACATCGAAAGATACCGCGCACAGTCACTAAAGTGCATGCAGTATGGAGGACAATGAGCCTCGTGTATATGATATGTGTTATAGGCTGGTGAGCCGGTTATTATAAGCTAGGATGCTAATGTTTTGGTATTAGTCCGGAATGCCTAGATGTCAAGGGGCAATGTGCCTACTTTGTACATGACTCATGATTAATATAAAATACCTCGCTACACGCAGAGCGACCATGATAAAAGATATGGGGGATTGAACTTCACTAGTTAGGGAAAGGGAGGGCCAAAAGTCAAAAGGAATATTATATTAATATTTCCTAAAACATAAAGTCTGGATAATTATTTTATCCTAAGTTCTAAAGTTGGGGACAAGTGGACAAAAGTAACTTTCGATATGACAAGTGTCAAGTTGGGGACATGCATTCATATCATGGGGGAACTTAGCTCATTTGGGGAGACTTCTCATGGATACCTTACTAGCAGCCCGATGACCATCATTCTCACCATCAATTTTCATGAAGAGTTCACAGTGATTCATGTCCACACTCAGTTATCCATTCAATGATTCCATGACCATTTCACTCGTACATTACGTTATCCTTGAGACAACCATTTCACCATTTCGAAGCCTATTTCCATAGCGCTTTTGGTTTGTGTACCTAGTTATCTTGGAGTAGGATTGAAGAAGCGGGTTATCAGGCCTGTGAGCAATTCTCTGAGCAAGAGAATTGTTGGGGATTGATTCCTAAAGGTGCTAGAATGAAGCTACAACACTCTAAGACTTTCGGTCTGGCCTGTTGTTGAAGCCCTGGAAGGGAGGTGGGGTTGCCGAGAGACTATTGAGCAGATAAGGGGCACACTTCCTTGGGTGGGACAAGCATGTGGGGAATGAGAGGTTGCAGGCTGTTAGTTGAGTGAGTACCTGAGACAGAGTCTTTCCTGTTGTCCATGAGCCTTAGCCTGGATAGGAACCCTTTACCCTGGGTGGAGTTCAGTCCCAGCTTGGGGGTCACTCACTGTTGAGAGTGATGAACAGTGTAGTCTATGGCTATGAGGTTCGTGGACGGTTTGTACGTAGTTGGTGACAATAGTTCCAAGATAAGTACCAATTGTATGATAAAAATGATATGTTGTTTGTTATTTACATGCCTATGTTACAATTTTGTCATATATGTGATTATGATTTCTTGTGTTCTTATGGGTAATTTCCTATAAATGATGCATATCTATAGTTACTATTATTTAAATATAAAAGTCGTATGTTATAGAAAGAAAATTGTTGTTTATATTTAAATTTTCCACAAGAATGTTGTATGTATATGTTTTAGCTGCATGTAGTTAAAAGAGTAAATATATGTGGCATTGCTTAGTTGACTACTGGGTATGCTACTGTATGGTCCATAGTATGGGAATGAAAGTGTTGCCTAAAGTAGCATGGCTCGGCCTGAAGGCTAGGAATGTTACCGACTGGTGTCAGAGCATGAGTGGTTTCTCTGGAGTGGTGTACCTCGGCCTGAGGTTGGCTGGGGGAACATTACAGAATGGTATCAGAGCTTTGGTTCAACACTGAGCTTGGATGGGCCAGAGGGGTTCAGTTGAAGAGAATATTCATAGAAGAGTAACTTCGAAGTGACAAAAATTGGAGTCACGGAGTGTCCATGGAAAAAAGGGTGCGTGTTGGCACGCACACGGTAAATTTTGGCACCACGCGAGAAAACTATGGCGTGCTAGTGTGTGCGGTAAATTTTAGCACCACGCGGGAAAATGATGGCGTGCCAGTGTGCATGGTAAATTGTGGCGCCATGCATAAGATTATTATGTGTATATGCATGCGTTGAATTTATCATTGCGTGGTGAGCACACACATACTAATGTGCACATGGGGTGTGCAAGTATTACTTAACGTAGAGGAGTTTTGTTAGTACGTGCATAAGTATGAGTATAAGTTGTTTCGTGATGGTGTATTCAGTAGTGTGCGTAGATATTTGGGCGCTATGGAATATGTTAAACTTGACATGGTGCATGAATATGACGAAATGCATGTGGAATATCAGTGTGCGGTACAAAACCTATGCGCAGTGGATATTGGTGCACAACGCAAGAGTAGTGCGCGTGAGTTGTCGGTGCAACGAAGAAGAAATGCATAGTATATTTAGGTGCGTGGAAAAGTGTTTTACCTTGTAATATTGCTATGCACGATAAACATAAATTAATAGGTCAAGTTTAATGCACGTGAATTCACTTGGAAGGCGATGAGTCTGAGTTTAAATTGCATAATAATAAAAGAAAAAGAAACACATAACCGCATCGAAGCATTAATTAAAAATAATTTCGAGTTTTAATTCCTCCGATTTAGACAGATGAAAATAAAAATATAATATTACAAGAAAAACTTATTATAAAAAAAAGAAAACAAGATTCATAACATCATGAGATAGAAATTGTAATAAAACAGTCTAAAATCTGTTTCTGTATTTATATAACCGTATTAATCACAAAATTACAAAAAGGTGATGACAACAATTAGCCTGTTGTAAAAAGGGTTGTTTGAAGAATAGGCCTATCATCTCTGGTACTCTTTACCTCCACTACCCACTTTTCAAAATTCACTGAGACATGCTTATCTTAGTTGAAGACTTACTTCAGCTTAGCGATCTCTGCCTTTAAGGAAGAATCTAACTAGACCGGTTGATTCTCCCAAACACTTTCGGCCGCTTCAGCCGTAGATTCCTCCTTCTTATGACGCTTACTCCTTTTCTTCTTAGTAGCTGGCCTGTTGATGGATAAATATTTTATAGTGGGATTCAACTTGACTTCCAACCGCAAGTATGTAGCCAACTCTGTATGAAAATTAGTTGCTAGAATGTGCGCAAGGACCCTTTCCTCCTTACTTGCAGGAAAGTCTAGCATGTTGCTCGAATAACTAGTCTCACTCAATTTAGCCTTGTCCATGTATCTCAGGTTGTGGATACTGAAAGGTGTTTTTACAGAGAGCAAAAAGTCGAGCAGTTGAGGATTACCTCGGTTATGGATACGTAGATATCTTCATACTTGGGGAATGGTAATTATAGAATTTCATTTAGGAAGCGCAGACAGATTACATACAAGAGCGTTGGGTTTCCGTGCTCGGCCAATCCATTTTGAATGATTAGATTTTGAGTTTGTTACATGGTGGCATTCATCTAACATCACATGGCTACGAAGTACCGAACGAGTGAAGCAGGGTGATCTGACTAGCCGTCGCTCACTCCACGAGTGGTGGATTTGACATGTTGAGACACGTGATACCGCGTCTTGGTGAAAGTGGTTTTGACAAACCACCTTATTGCACAAGTGTATCTCAGAAGTCACTGCGCATTTGTGTTTTCGAGAATTGGGTCTTATCTAGAATTGTTGTGATGGTAACACCAGGAAACTAGGAGTGATAATGCTTATGTGTATGTTGAATTGAAATGGTGGATATTCTCATGAATTGCTGAATTGTCAGCCTGATTAGTTTCGATGGATGCACGTTTTGCAGAATTAACAAAAACTTGATCAAGTCATACCAGTGCAGATTCCATATGAATGGAAGAGGCATAGGGGAATTATAGTCATCTAGAGAAGAGCAAAGGGGTGGATATCCATTTGGGCATGGAAGGAATGAACTCCAATGGACATGGAGAAGAAAGGAATGAAGATATGAATATGGATGAGACCATTAAGAATTTTCAGAAGGATTTCCAAAGCCATAAAGATGATAATGAAAGGCTTATGAAATCCAAAGAGTAGTAGGATGACTTCAACATGAAGCTATTGGAAGGTTTGAACATAATAGAAAAGAAATTGGTTAAGGAGAGTGACTCAAGTAAATATGAGAGTCACAAATCTTCAGAGGAGAAAGGAAAAGTAAAAAGTGCTAATAGACATCACCACCATTCCCAAAGGCATTCCACTAAGAGAGCTGGAAACAACTCAAGTCTATCCCCCGTCAGAAGGTATAAGAGATCTGGGGTGGATGAGTTGACAGGATAAATGAACAAAATCAAACCTCCTACATTTGATGGTGAGCACAAGAAGGATGAAGATGCAGAAACATGGTTGCTAGGCATGAGGAAGTATTTTCAATTGCACAATTATTCTTCTCATGCAGAAGGTAGAATCGCTATCTATAAACTCAAAGGAAAGGCCTCCATGTGGTGGGATCAACTTGTGAAGGTACAACACATTGTAGAGAAAAGTGTTACTTGGAGGGAATTCAAGAAGTATTTTGAGAAGAAGTGCTTGACTAAGAGATACTATGACAAGAAAATGAAAGAGTTCTTTGAACTCAAGCTTGGAAGTATTACCATAGATGAATATGAGAGAAGGTTTCTGGAACTGTTGAAGTATGTCTCTTTCATTAAGGATGAGACAGTCAAGATTCAAAGGTATTTAAGTGGATTTCCATCGTTCATTAGTGACAAAATATAGTATGATGATCCCAAGACATTAGAAGAGGCCATAAGGAGAGCTAAATGCCTATATGATTAGTAGAAAGTAAGGCCAACTTTCCAAAGGACTTGGGAAGACAATAAGAAATTCAAGGTGGATCAAAGGAAGAAGGGATCTAAGCCACCATTCTTCAGAAATAATCCACAAGAACAGAAAACACCTAAAGAACCCAAAGAGATTGGCACAGGGAGCCAAGGGCCAAGACAACCACCTATGCAATGTTGGGGTTGTAAAGGGGACCATAGGTTCAGAGATTGTCCTCACAGAGGTGAAAAAGGTAGGGATGTTCACAATGTACAACGAGCTGAAATAGTGGAGGACATGGCCAGATATGTGCCTAGGATTTATGCAGCCTTGGACAACAAGAAAGCAAAGTATCAATTCCACATGATTGAAGTGGAAGGTATTATCAACAACCAAACCCTTTCTATTTTAATTGATTCAAGAGATAGTCATAGTTATATAGACCTTAAGATGGTGGAAAGTTTTCAATTTCGAAGAAGCAAGCATGGGAAATTCTGGTTGATACAACTGGCTACAAGAGCCAGAAGAAAGGTTAATGAGATGGTTAAGTCATGCCTCATAGACATGAATGGACTGAACACCAAATCTGATTTGAACATCTTACCTTTAGGTTCCTATGATTGTTTAATTAGGATGGATTGGTTGGACCCACATCATGCTGTATTGGATTGTCATAACAAAGAATTCACTTGCTTAGATGAAGAAGGGAACCAAAGGAAAGTACAGGGAATTCCCAGGGCAGTAACCATTAGACAAATTTCAGCATTGCAGCTGAAGAAATGTTATAGAAGAGGATGTCAAATATTTGCAGCTCATATGGAGGAGACACCTAAAGACAAGGTGCCAAATTTGGAGGATTATGCAGTCCTGAAAGAGTTTGAATATGTATTCAAGGAGGTACCCAGACTACCCCCAAGGAGAGACATTGATTTCTCTATAAATTTGATGCCTGGAGCAGTGCTAGTATCAAAGACTCCTTACATAATGAGTACACCAGAATTGAAGGAGTTGCAAACGAAACTTGAAGAACTTTTGAAAAAGGGGTATATATGCCCAAGTGTATCACCTTGGGGTGCCCCAGTATTGTTTGTGAAAAAGAAAGATGGAACACTAAGGTTGTGCATTGATTTCAGACAGTTGAATAAAGTGACTGTTAAGAACAAGTATACTCTACCAAGGATTGATGACCTCTTTGATCAATTGAAGGATGCAAAGATATTTTCAAAGATAGATCTTAGATCAGGATACCATCAAGTAAGAATTAAAGAAGAATATATTAGCAAGACCGCCTTCAGGACAAGGTATGGTCATTATGAGTTCACAGTGGTACCATTTGGATTGTCAAATGCACCAATTGTTTTCATGTGCTTAATGAATGGTGTGTTCCGAGAGTATTGGTACAAGTTTGTCATTGTCTTTTTGGATGACATTCTTATATATTCCAAGTCAAAGGAAGAGCATGAACATCAATTGAGGATGGTGTTGCATGTATTAAGGGAACGTCGTTTATATGCCAAATTGAGAAAGTGCTCATTTTATCAGAAACAGATTCATTATTTGGGGCATATCATTTCCAAAGATGGGATAACAATGGATCTTGAGAAGATAGAGGCCATTAGAGAATGGTCATCACTGAAGAATTTGACAGAGGTGAGATCATTCATGGGTCTTGTAGGTTACTACAGAAGATTTATTGAAGGATTCTCAAAGATTGCACATCCAATCACTTCTTTGCAAAGAAAGGGAGTGAAGTTTCAGTGGACACTGGATTGTGAGAAGAGTTTCCAGCACTTGAAACAATTATTGACAAGTGCTCCAATATTGAGGATCGCAGACCCAGAAGAAGACTTAATTGTATGCACCGATGCATGTAATGAAGGACTTGGTGGAGTCCTCAGTCAAAATGGGTTTATCATATGTTACGAATCAAGGAAGTTGAAGGAACATGAAAGAAACTATGGCACTCATGATTTGGAGTTGGAAACCATAGTGCATGCCTTGAAGAAATGGAGACACTACCTCATGGGAAAAAGGTTTTATCTAAGAACATAAAACAATGGTCTGAAATATTTATTTGATCAGCCAAATCTAAATGCTAGACAAAGAAGATGGTTAGAATTCCTAAGCGAATATGACTTTGATATAAATCATATCAAGGGGAAAGAAAATAAATTGGTTGATGCACTCAGCAGGAGGGTGCATGAACTACGTGCTACAACCATTACCAAGTACCAAACTGATGTTAAAAGGAAAATTCTAGAGGCTGCTAATGTAGATCTGCAATACAGAGTATTGGTAGCAATGCTACAATAGAGTAAGATACTTCAGAAGGTGTATGATTATAAGTTGGGAGTATATGGAATACTGTTGTGCAAGAAAAGGATTTTCGTTCCAAAAGTCTAGGACTTGAAACATATAATTTTGCATGAGATTCATAATGTTCCTTATGCAGGGCACCCTGGATATCAGAAAACCATGGCAGCAATCAAGATCCATTACTCTTGGCCAGGTATGAAGAAAGATATCGCTGAGTACATCGCTAGATGTATGGAATGCCAGAAAGTGAAAGTTGAGAATAGACACCCAGTAGGGTTTCTGCAACCTTTAATCATTCCTAAATGGAAGTGGGAAGTGGTGACAATGGATTTTATTACAGGATTTCCTAGAACAAGCAAGCTACATGATTCGATTATGGTGGTGGTGGACAAGATTACAAAAGCTGCCCATTTTATTCCACTAAAAACTACTCACAAGGCAGCAGATGTCACTGATATTTTCATGAAGGAAGTGGCACAATTGCACGGAATCCCTAAAGCGATTGTGTTTGACAGAGACCTGAAATTCACCTTGAATTCATGGAAAGGATTGTTCAAAGGATTCAGAATGAATTTGAATTTTAGTACAGCTTATCATCCTGAGTCTGATGGACAGACAGAGAGGGTGAATAGAGAGATAGAAGATATGTTGATGATGTATGTGATGGATAAACCATCAAAATGGGAAGAATACCTACATTTAGTATAATTCTCTTACAATAATGGGTATCATGCATCATTGAAGATGATCCCATTTGAAGCAGTTTACGATAGAAGGTGCAATACTCCAGTAAGCTGGGATAAACCAGCTGATAAAACAGTAGTCGGGCTAGAGTTGCTCAAGGTGATGGAGGACCAAATGTTGAAAATTAAGCAGAATTTGAAAGCTGCCCAAGACAGACAGCAAAGTTATGCTGATAAAAATAGAATCTACCAAGAATTCAAAGTGGGTGACCATGTGTTCTTGAAAGTGAAAGCTAACAGGAGTTCCCTGAAGTTGGGAAGCTGCGCCAAGTTGGCAACTAGATTTTGTGGGCCTTTTGAAATACTGGAGAGGATTGGTCCAGTTGCTTATATGAATGCATTGCCTGCATCTATGTCTGTTCATAATGTCTTCCATGTATCATTGCTAAAGAAATATATACCTAACACTAATCATTTTATTGATTGGTATGTGATTCAGGTGGAACAAGAAGGTGCTTTTCAAGTGCATCTGGTGCACATTCTAGACCGAAAATTCAAACAGCTCTAGAACTGAGCCATAGGGATTGTAAAGGCTTAATGTACTTGGTACGGTCCTGAGGATGCTACTTGGGAACATGAATATGCAATGCAGGCAGAATACCCACATCTTTTTGAAAATTTTTGATTTTTTTTTTATATATGGGCATATGATGCACTGAGGATAGTGCATAAATGAGGGGAGGGGATTGTAATATCCCTCAACCGAACCCAATTGTAAATATAATATGAATGTACTTAAGTTGGTGAGTTGTTTTGACCTCATTTGGTAATGCACATCATGTGGCATAGTGTGCGCATGAACTGCGCAAAAAAATGATGTAATATGCACATCGCAAGATACCGTGCACAGTAACTAAAGTGTGCACAGTATGGAGGACAATGAGCCTCGTGTATATGATATGTGTTATAGGCTGGTGAGTCGATTATTATAAGCTTGGATGCTTATTTTTGGGTATTAGGCTGGAACGACTAGATGTTAAGGGCCAATGCTCCTACTTTGTACATGACTCGTGATTAATATAAAATACCTCACTGCACACAGACTGGCCATGATAAAAGAGATGGGGGACTGAACTTCACCAGTTAGGGAAAGGGAGGGCCAAAACTCAAAAGGAATATTATATTAATATTTCCTAAAACATAAAGTATGGATAATTATTTTATCCTAAGTTCTAAAGTTGGGGACAAGTGGACAAAAGTAACTTTCGATATGACAAGTGTCAAGTTGGGGACATGCATTCATATCATGGGGGAACTTATCTCATTTGGGGAGACTTCTCATGGATACCTTACCAGCAGCTTGACAACCATCATTATCACCATCACTTTTCATGAAGAGTTCACAGTGATTCTTGTCCACACTCAGTTATCCAGTCAATGATTCCATGACCATTTCACTCATACATTCTGTTATCCTTGAGACATCCATTTCACCATTCTGAAGCCTATTTCCATATCCCTTTTGGTTGGTGTACCTGGTTATCTTGGAGCGGGATTGAAAAAGAAGGTTGTAAGGCCCGTGATCAATTCTTTGAGTGAGAGAATTGTTGGGGATTGATTCCTGAAGGTGCTAGACTACAGCTACAGTGCTCTGAGACTTCCAGTCCAGCCTGTTGCTAAAGCTCTGGAAGGGAAGTGGGGTAGCCAAGGAACTATTGAGAAGATAAGGGGCACACTTCCTTGGGTGGGATGGGCATGTGGGGAATGAGAGGTTGTAGGTTGTTAGTTGAGTGAGTACCTAAGATAGAGTCTTTCCTGTTTTCCATGAGCCTTAGCCTAGATAGGAACCCTTTACCCTGGGTGGAGTTCAGTCCCATCTCGGGGGTGACTCACTTTTGAGAGTGATGAACAATGTAGTCTATGGCTGGGAGGTTCACGGATGGTCTATACGTAGTTGGTGACAATATTTCCAAGATAAGTACTAGTTGTATAATAAAAATGATATGTGATTATGATTGCTTGTGTGCTTATGGGTAATTTCCTGTAAATGATGCATATCTATAGTTACTGTTATTTCAATATAAAAGTCGTATGTTACAGAAAGAAAATTGTTGTTTATCTTTAAAGATTCCACAAGAATGTTGTATGTATATTTTTTAGTTGCATGCAGTTTAAAGAGTAAATATATGTGGCATTGCTCAGTTGACTACTGGGTATGCTACTATATGTTCCACAGTATGGGAACGAAATTGTTCCCTAGAGTAGCAGGCCCGACCTGAAGGCTGGGAATGCTATCGACTGGTGTCAGAGCATGAGTGGTTGCTCTGGAGTGGCATACCCTAGCCTGAGGTAGGTCGGGGGAATGTTACAGTTTATCACTCCAAGATGTAAGAGCTTATCTTGCTCTCTAATTAAATAATCCCAAAATTCTTCAAGAGTGGGTGGTGTGTAAGAATCCCCTAGCACTTCTCTAGTGGAGTGAAAAGTAGATACAAAAACAGAATATCCACTACCAATCTTAGCAAGAATAACATAATTGGTCATCCTTATTTTCTATGTTAAAATCTTCAAGTAAAAGTATGAATGTTTTGAACTTAGATAAATAATATTCAATGTAAGAGAAATAATTTAGATTTAAATAAATTAATTGGTTTTCAGGTTGGTGGTATTGAATCTCATTGTGTTATAAAATATGATTTCCATATTTTTCCAAGCATCATTTGGTTTGTTAACTCCTTGAGGGTGAAACCATAAATCACTAGAGATGGACATTCGTATTAATCCACATTCTTTGTCATTTTTACTATCGCATTTGTTTTTCATTGAGGCATTATTGGGGTTAGTTTCTTTTCCCAAGATAATCTGATAAATTCCATTACTTTGTAGTAAATCCTTCATATGATATTTCAATGAGAAATAGTTTGAACTCATAAGAGAAAGATCACTTGGAATAGCTATATTAAAATATACAAGTAAGATGAATTCAAAAACACAAATTGATTGTCTAGATGGAAATATTTTTAAAAAATAGGTAATTGCAAGAAAAATGATATTGAAAATAAGCTACAGATATGAAGGTTGGGGATAATGAATTATTTTTAGTTGCAGAATTACTCCTCATAGAATGAAGGAAGAATTTCAATTTATCAGCTGAAGGGGAAATAATCAATGTGGTGGGACCAACTTGTGAAAGTACAACACATTGATGAGAAGAAAATCACTTGGAGGCAATTCAAAATGCATTTTCAAAATAAATACTTGACCAAGTGCTATTATGATAAGAATATGAAGGAGTTCTTTGGACACAAGATTGGGAGTATGACCATGGATGAATATGAGAGGAGATTCATAGAGTTGTTGAAGTATTTTTATTTCATCAAAGATGAACAGGTCAAGATTCAAAGGTTTATGAGTGGGATGCCATCAATATTTAGTGACAAGATACAGTATGGTGATCCCAAGACATTGAATGAAGAAATATAGAGATCCAAGTGTCTCTATGATCAGCACAGAGGAAGGTCCAATTTCCAAAAGGATTGGGAAGACAAAAAGAAAGGTAAAATGGAGCAGAGGAAGAAGGGGAACAAGACACAATTCTTTAAGAATAATTCTCAAGGGAAGGAAACTCAAAATAAACCCAGAATGTCTGAAACATTGAGAAAAAGGCCGAGGAAATACCCCATTAAATGTTGGGGTTTTTAGGGAGATCACATTTATAAATATTGACCTCATAGAGGTGAAAAGGTTAGGAATGTTCACAATATACAACGGGATGATACCATTGAGAACATGGGAAGAAGCATGCAAATGATCTATGCAACCCTAGGCAAAAAGAATGTTGGATTTCAATATCACATGATTGAAGTGGAAGGTAATATCAATGATCAACCTATTGTTGTTTTGATTGATTTGGGAGCTAGCCATAGTTATATAGATCCTACGATGGTGTAAATATTTCATTTTCCAAGAAGCAAGCTTGGGAAATATTGGTTGGTTTAGTTAGCTATAATATCTAAGAGAAGAATAAATGATAATGTTAAGGAATTTCCAATGGACATGAATGAACTCAACACAAAGGTAGATTTGAATATCATACCTTTATCTTCATATGATTTCCTAATTGGTATGGATTAGTTGGACAAGCATCATGATGTCCTAGACTTTTATAAAAACAAATTTATTTGCTTGAATGAAGAAGGGAATTTGAAAAGAGTTCAAGGTATTCCAAGGGATGTAACTATTAGAAAAATTTCATCCTTATAGCTGGAGAAAAACTTCATCGAAGGATGTCAAATATTCGTAGCACATATGGAAGATACACCTAAAAATAAAGTGCCAAGAATTGAAGAAAATTCATTCCTAAAATAATTTGAGGATGTATTTATAGAAATACCAAGGTTTCCACCCAAGAGAGATATTGATTTATCTATTAATTTGATTCCTAGAGCAGCCCTAGTGTCCAAGACTCTTTTTATAGGATGAGTACACCAGTGCTGAGGGAATTGAAAATAAAGATTGAAGAGATTTTGAAGAAGGTGTATATACGCCCAAGTGTATTTGGGTTCCACAATGCTATTTTTTAAGAAGGAGGATGGTACCTTTAGGTTGCGCATTGATTTCAGGTAGTTGAACAAGGTGAATGTGAAGAACAAGTATCCTTTTCCAAGGATAGATGATATTTTTTATCAGTTGAAATATGAAATATATTCTCCAAGATTGACCTTAGGTCAGGTTAGCATTAGGTGAGGATTAAAG
>SNQJ01S0031049.1:58715-70728 GCA_010110895.2 Picea sitchensis | reverse complement strand
GTAATTCTTTTCTTTAATTATCTTCAGGGCCTACATGTACTTCCTTCTTCAATTCACTTTGTCATCTTCAAAAATTCATTTCTCCTAAACCATGAGGATCCACGTGACATGCCACATACTACTAGAAACAACATGATGTATACTATCCATACATGGGTTTTGTATATGCATGTGCATTGTCCTTCATGTCCAAATACCTTCATCAATCTTGCAGTCCAAAACCCATGACTAGGGTTGACATCAATGACAACAACCAATCTTCCAAAAAGTAACTTTTCTAGCTTGTTTCTCCCTTTTTCCCCATGAGAATGAATTGGTTTTTATAGGACTTTAGGGGTAAGGACATATAGTTATTAGGATATGGTTCTTTGTCTCATAATGGAATCCTTCTCGAGACTAAACACCGAGAAATCAGTGGTAAGTCTCATCCATCGAAACCAAATCCAAAAATAGGAGCTTCTAGTCTTAGTCGCTCCCTAAACACATAGACAGAGAAAATGGTCGCTCCTTTGTTCTAAAACATAGGTATTCCAAGAGAGGATGGACACCTTCAGTAACCACTCACACAACTAGATCAAAGATCAAAACACCGATTTTTTGACGTGGTAAAACACCTATGGGGAAACATCCACAACCCCAGCCAACGTAGCCACTTGGAGCAGTTTATTAATGCAAAAGAAAAAGATTACATAAAGATTTTACAAGAGCATTTCTCACAATCAATCATCGGAAAATGATCCTCCATGCTATTTAAATAGAGATCATGGACCAATAGGGTGTTAAGCCACATATCAATTGATGTTAATATCAATGAGAATATGAATCGTTAGATCACTCTATGTCGGGAACATATTGTGACCGTCAGATTTCCTAACTAAAAATGCATACTAATGCATACTAAAGAAACACACTAAGAAACACACTAAGAAACACACTTTTACCTAACGACGCATTAGAACAAGTAGATCTTAACTAATTCCTAAGTGTCTAAATATCCTAACATCCCCCCTTACGAACAACTTGGGATAGGATTGAAGGATTTACAATAGTGATACAATAGGATAAGGAAGGAGGCATTAGAGCCTATCCCCCCTTAATGACAACTTCCTGAACTTCTAACATAGATCAAAGTTTGGAAAACTTCACTTATGTAAGAGACTTTGTGAAAATGTCTACAACTTGATCTTCTGCAGGGAAAAAAATCACTTCAATAACTTGATCATGAATGAGCTTTCTGATGAAGTGAATCTGTAGCTCGATGTTTTTTTTGCGCTAATGTTGAATTGGGTCTTTGGCGAGCTTGATGGTACTCTGATTGTCACACCAAATGCTGGTCGGATGCTACTGCTAGAACCCAAACTATGAAATAATTTGTCGAAGCCATAAGGCTTCCTGACTTGCATTTACCGTTGCTCAGTGCTCTGCTTCTGATAAAGGAAGTGCAATAAACTGTTGTTTCTTACATACCCAAGTGATAGGTCTTGAAAAAAGGATGAAAACATAACCTGCAGTAGACTTTCGATCATCAGGGTCATCGGCCCAATCTAAATCAGTGAAACCAACCAATAAGGGAGTCCCCTCTGAACTGTAATGTATCCCGAACTGAACCATACCACAGACATAGTGAAGTATCCTTTTAGCTACTTTCCAATAGCTTTCATGGGGTGGTTTCACATAATGGGAAACAAGACCAACAAAAAAGGAAATATCAATACAGGTATTTTTATCAGACTAATCGGTAGGTGCGGACACTAACAGATCTCCCTAGATCCACCTGGATCTAGAACAAAACAAGACAGGACATGAATCTTTCCCTAAGTTTTGACCATTGAATTAGCTAGTAGGATGGAACATGTAACATACCTTAGTATCACTTCCTAGGGTCTCTGTTTCTCCCACTTCTCTCCGGTGCTCTTCTGAGGTCAAGAATAAGACAACACAAACCAACCAAAGTGAAGATAGAAAAATATATTCAACTGTCAACTTATGTGTATGATCAAGGAATTACACAATAAAGTGAGAATAGCTTTATGGGAAAGGGACATGCCACTGTATCATATTGATTGAAAGTAAAGATTACAACCTGATTGCCTTGATTTCGCAAGCTTCCTTTCGATGGCTCTTGGCTTCAACACACACACTTGCTCAATCCTTGTATGAACAAGATCAAATCCTCTTGATAGACTTGCTAGAGTCTCCAAGCTCCTGTTCAAGCTAATTCATTCACATAATTCTTTCACCAATTATCCAATGAATCTTTCTTAACCTTTCCATGAGAATTCCATCAATATATAGGAGAGAATGAGATGGTTACTTAGATAAGAATGATCCCACAATATCAGGGAATCTAGTACAAGGATAACCATTCGAATGCCAACCCATCTTTATAGAAGAGTCCCTTCTAGAAACATCGAGAATTCATATTTTCCATGCTTTAGAGAAAGTTCGCACCCTAGCTATGTTACACAATGCAAAAATTTCACACCCCAACTTAAGGCAGCCTGTGAGAATGGGTCATTCTCGCACCCTGGGATACTAGCAGCCTGCGAACTCTCTTCAAAAATGAGTTTTCTGGGAAGAGATGAACACAAATTTTCTCAGGAGAAAGTTCTTATGAGGAGCCTGAATACACCAACATCAATACATCATCATGATGACCAAAATCATGGGTAACAGAATGCCCCCCAAAGTATGAGGCCAGAACTAGTGACAGCCGAAAGACTTTGTAAGCTGCATGTGTGTGTCGGAAACTAGGAGCACACCTAATTGGAAACCTGCGAACAAACAAGCATATGCAGAATGTCATATATATCAATTCTGAGGTAGGAATTCCCATACTCAGATCATAGATGGATGAAAATTGTAGACATGGGTCATGGCCACCAATCATACACTGTGGATCCATGTCGTCAAAATATAGCATAGCCACCAGGAATACACTGTGGATATATGCGAGCAATTTCAAATTAAAATGACATAGCCATGAGACATACACAGTGGATCTATGTGTCACAAATTATACATACTCCATTGTAACCTAGACAAAGAGATGATATCCAGGGTCTTCAATCTCGTCGCCCAAAAGTACGAATCTAACCATGTGATTACATGTGTTGAAGTCGAACATGGCAGAAACCACTTGATTACCGATCATTGATGAAACCGTTAACAAGTGCGAGGGAAATCACCATTGATGTCAATGACTCCCAAGGTACTCTAGTACAATCCATCGAGTGTGAATAAATGAGTTGAAGTCGAACATTCGACGAAATCTTTCGATCAGGGGTCAATGATGTAAACCCACTATCGAAAGCGAAGAAACATGCCATTGAGGCATGCAAGTTCCAAGGTACCAAAGAATTTCTAACTCTTGATTTTGGATAATGAACTGAAGTCGACGGAACAAAAATCATCACAGGAGGGCCTTGATGTATCCCCCATCAATGACACGAAATGAGTAACAGATTTTAAAGGTGAAACAGAGTATGATGTAAATTGAACTGGACACAGGGAAGTCCAACACAGAGAGAATGGACAACTGCAGATGGCCGACTCAATAGAGGTTTCAGATGGACTTCTCTTGAACATATGAACAACACAACCAATGAGTTGGCAACATTGACTCAAAGACAACATAGGGAATGACCTTGTAGCAAATCGAATGAGAGACAAATGGATTTCCCAAACCAGCTTCAAATATAATGAATGGGGGGTGTCATGTTCAAAAGCGACACTTACTTCCAATCAATACGAAGATGATAACATATCCCTTTCCCAAATTTTCCCCCACCATTTCTGGCGAGTACCTCTTTATTTTTACGAAAGCTTGAGTAGGATAACATATGCTTGTTGATATAAACTTATCCTTCGGATAATTCCTTCGGAGTATGTTTAACGAACCCTAAGAAGGAGTGGTTCGGTCCTATTATGGGCCTATCGATGTTTGTTTAACGAGTCAAAAGATAGAAAACTCGAAGGTTTTTGATGATTATAGAGTCTGGAAAAACACTTAAAAGAGAACTCTCTCAGTTCCTTTTTCGTAAAATAGTCCAATGAGACCGAAAAAGAGATAAATTATCGCTCACCAGACGCTTTCTTCAGATACTTTATCGAGCGTGAAAATAGAAAGGTTTCTCGGCTATCTTTTCATGTTTAGAGAGTCTGAAAAGAGCTTAAAGAGGACTCCAGGGGGGTTCCTTTTTCGTATAACCTTGATGAGCCCAAAAAAGTGATAAAAGTATGCTCAATTGCATTCTCATGTAGTTTCAAGCATGAGAATGGACAAAGACCACGCTCGAGGTTTTATATAAAAAAAAAACCATAAAAAACAATCAAAACATGGATGAAAAAAGAAAAATTATGTCCGCATCCTTGTATATGAACATAGAAGTTATTACGCCTGCAAAAGTTACACTCAAAAGGACATTAGGGATTAGGGTTTAATAAATAAATAATCATAAAAAACCAAATAACATGGTAAAAGTAAATATAAAGGAGTAAAACTCTTTTTACCATATCATTTTCACTTTTCCACTATTTAAGCTCAAAAACCCCTCTTTTACCCTCGAAGTTCGGTGTTAAATTGCGGGAGTTACGAGCATCCATTCGGAGAGCCGTCAACGACAGTGAGGTAGGCTCTTTGTCTTCTACTCTTTCATGGTTTAATTTTGCATTTTCATTTGTTAAAATTCAATTTTTGAGTTGATTTTATGAGCCCTACTTGCACTTAGCCATTCTCACAGGTGGGCTACACGGGACCTGCAAGAATGGGTGATTCTCGCAGGTGAGCCCACAACAACCTGCGCGGTTCTCGTACTGTGCCCAAAGGGCACCTGCGAGAACCACAAAGCAAAAAAGTTTTTAAGAATTTACTGAATAAAAAAGAACCAATTCATGAATGGAGTTTCTAATCCTCTTTTTGTGCTTCTTATGCAGGTAATTGGCCATCAAAATGGTTCTTGAATGGTGCGAAAGGGAGCATGAAGAAGACAATGCTATTTCTAGAAATCATCCACCCACTATTGCTGCTTTAAGAAACTGTGGCCTTTTGAAGTACTTTCGTATCTCGGGCATGAGGGCCTAAGTTAGGTTATTAGAGTACCTTGTGCACATGTGGGATCCCGATCAACAGGTATTTCATGTGGGGGTCCACACACTGTCCTTAGATATTGAGGACATTTACTTCTTGACTAGAATGTCACGGCGGGGGTACCATGTGAGCTTGACTGGTAGCAGAGGTGGTGGGCTGCCCATGAGTGAGTACTGCCGTTTACACTATGTTCTCGAGGTAGAGAGGAAGAAAGGAAAAGTATCTATTTGGGGGGTATGAGATTTGACCCTCCGTTCTATCTTGTTCACCATAGCTCGGATGGCTATGAGTTCTTCTCCTCACATGGCGCTACAGAGTTACTTCTAGTATGCCATAGAGTGTACTGAAACTCGGGTTTTCAACTGGGCAGATGCAATGCTTCGTAGTATGAAAAAACAGTTGACTAAATGTAGACGAGGTGACTTGAAGAAATTCAGGTATGGATCTTTGTTAGTGTCCTTCTTCCTTGAGAGGGTTCCATTACTGAGACTGCAGGTTGAGTGGAATTTACCGGCTCCCAGGGATCCAAGAATGCTGAGATGGTGTCGGCTCATGGCCCGACATGTACCTGGACCAATCATCAAGTATGACGATACCTTCTTCGACTGGCTTCGACCACAGATGTTGATGGTCGAAGACTATGCTTATGCTGGGTTGGATTTCTGAGGAGATCCGGACTTAGTACTACCAGAGGATGCTCAGTGGGGGGAAATTGGTAAGAAGTAAACAATTTTTTTTCTTTTTAAATGTTTTTGTGAATTTTATCATATTCAAATGTTTTTTGTTTTATATGTTCATCCAAAGACTAAATACAAAATTTGTTTTTTGATGACACAGATGTTGGACCTTACCGACCTCTTGGTACTTCTCCCATTCAGCAACGAGGATAGGTAGCACCAGCGCCACAATACGCTGAGGATTATCAAATACTGGAACAAAACCTAGAGGGCTTGACAACAGATATACCAGACATGCCTCTTGGAGAGGTTCCACGATGTGATTAACGCCATACAGTAGGAGTGTCAGAGTCCATGAGTCGACTGCTCCGTAGAGTTTCCCGGGCAGTCGTGTGTTACCATGAACGTCATCCATGATGTCACTTTGTAGAAGCTATGAGATTCATATTTTGACATTTTGGTCTTCAGACAAATTTTTTTGTAAAAAACGCTTTTGATCATTATATATACAGACGACTTCTACCGGTTTACCTTATATTGTGTGAAAAATTGATGTGATTGATTTATAAATGATCCAAATGTCTATCTAATACATAGTTAGCCAATGCATCTGTTAATGTATTTAGACATCTAAGAGTATGTTGATATTCAATGTAATCAAAATAATGTTCCAAGAGGCGAATTCGCAAATACACCCATAACAAAGTAGGACTTCGAATAGTATAGACATTACTTAACTATAGTACTAGAAGCTGCGAATCGAGTCGCACAACCAAATGAAAAATTCTGAGAGAGATAGCATCAACCAATAATTCAATAACGACGCTATACTCTGCAATGTTGTTGGTCGCACGGTCGAGGCACACACCTCGTAAGGAGACAAGTTCGTTTGTAGGGGCGTAAATTGCCCATGTAGCGGAAGCAAGGTTCTGATTACTATGGCTCGCGCCATTAGCGAAGCCAATATAGGGTAGCGAATACTCCAACATCTGGAAATCAAACACAATGTCACATAAGGGCAGAGACCAGATAACGATAAAAGAAAGCTATAGTAACACACAAGAAGTATAATACAATAAAAATACAAGTACTCGTGCACAGATGATTTTATTCATAGTACTTATTCAAGTACAACCCATTCCTGGGTTCACTCAAAGGGATACCATCGTAATCTACTAACTCATAAGCTCCTTTTTCCAAAACTCGTCGAACGATATAAGGACCTCGCCACATGGCTTCGAATTTTCCAGCTCCTAGCATATCTCGATCTTGATCATAGAGGAGAATGAGATATCCTTTGGAGAAAATGCGAGTTGACATGTTTGTCATATTGGTCCTTGACACGTTTCTTCTGATCTTCTATAACTAGGGTAGCATCGCATCGAGTTTCGTCTAATCGCATAAGATACAATAGACGTTCTTCCTCAGTAGAAGTGTTTGGTAGGAGTTCAACAACTAGTTTTAAAGAGGGTATCTCGCATTCAATCGAAATAATAGCTTCCAAACCATAGACTAACCGGAAAGGTGTAAACCCAGTAGCAGACTTGACGGATGTCCGGTAAGCCCACAATGCCGAAAACAACATTGTGTGCCAACTTGTTTTGTGAATCCCTATCATTCGTCGGAGCATAGTTATGAGAACTTTGTTAATTGCTTCGACCTGGCCATTGGCTTGTGGGTAATAGGGCGTTGAGTTATCATGGCGAAGACCCAAATTTTCAGTAAGTTTGGACATCATGAAGTTTCTGAAGTGGCTACCATGATCAGTGACGATATCTTGGGGAACACCAAAACAAGCTATGATGTGATTAAAAGTGAATAATGCTGCGGTCTTTCCAGTGTTGTCAAATGTTGGCATCGCCTCGACCCATTTCGTAAAGTAATCAATGGCTACAATAATGTAACCATTCCCCTTAGCCGAGTGAGGGTGACATGTCATGAAATTGATGCCCCATTTCGCAAAGGGACCAACAGAGACCACATGGTGAAGAGGAGCAGGATATGATCGTATCTTCTGATTATAGGTCTCGCAAGCATGGAATTTTTGAACGACGATTATGCAGTCGTTAAACAAAGAAGGCCAAAAATACCTTGCTCGTAAGATCTTCTGAGCAGTAGCATACCCAGACATATGACCACCATAGGCTCCAGAATGACAGACATTCATAGCTTTCTGGGCTTCATCGAACGTTAAGCAACGTCGAAAAAATGAGTCAATCCCTCGACGATAAAGAGTATCCCCAAGGATAATATATTGATGGGCTTGATAGCGTATGCGACATCGGTCAGTACTAGACAAAGTTGGCCAGAAAGTCTGGGTTTGGAGATATATAATGATATCACCATACCAAATATCATCAGTGTTGATAAGGAAAAGAGATTCATCCGGTAATGAATCAGCTGATACATTTTCCGTTGCAGAATAGGGAAAGTCACATATCAACTAAGCAAATACTAAGGACTTCTTGGACTTGGCGTGTTTGAATTCCAAGTCAAACTCCTGGAGTATCACAATCCATTTGGAGTATTTTCCCCCTAGCAATTGACGTGTCAGAATGTGTTGCATAGGGTTGCAATGAGAAATCACTGTAGTCTTGTGTGAGAGGATATAGTGCTGGAAGCGTTGGACGACTTGAATGGTAGCCAAGGTCAGTTTTTCGACATGTAAATACTTGATTTCAGTAGGTGTTAGACTTCGAATCAAGTAGTAAATAACATGTTCGTCGTTAGCATCATCCTCTTGGATGAGAACCATACCAATGGTGTAATCCGAGGCAGAAAGATAAAGGAAATAATCACGACTGTAATCGGGGAGAAAGAGAAGCGGAGCACGCATTAGGGACAATTTCAAAGCCTCAAAAGAATTGTTGGCAATGGTATCCCGGACGAACTCTGAACCCTTTTTGAGGAGCCGCGTTAATCCATGAGTTATCTCGGCATAGTTCAGGATAAAACGACAAAGAAATTTTTCTTTCCCCTGCAAACTTTGCAACTGGTGAAGAGTAGAAGGAGGAGAGAGATTAAGGATCGCCTCAACCTTTAAAGGATCCATCCGGATCCCTTGACGTGAAATGATAAAACCTAGAAGGCGGCTGGATTCCACGCAAAAAATGCACTTATGAGGATTCAAACGTATACGGTAGAACCGATAGTGAGTGAAAATGGCTCGGAGGTGGGTTGGGTGATCAACTCGACGCATTGAGTGAGCGGGTAAATTGTCCAAATATGGTTGAATGAGGTGCTTGATATCATGGAAAGCATAAGACATAGCGCGTTGAAAAGTTGCGCCAGCGTTCTTGAGACCAAAAGGAAGTTTCTGATAGGCAAAAGTACCCCAAGGACAAATAAAAGAAGTCTTATGTTGATCCTTGGGAACAATGTTTATTTGATTATACCCGGAGAAACCATCCATGAGAGAGAATATTTCACTTCCGACGCAATCATCGACAATCTGATTGACAAAGGGGGTAGGAAAGTTGTCTTTGGGACAAGCTTTGTTGATATCCCTATAATCAATGCATACACGAATTGTGCCTTGTTTCTTGTCAATCGGGACAAGATTGGAAACCCAGTCTATGAGAGCCACCGGATAAATAAAGCCAGCTTTAAGAAGTTTCTTAACTTCGAGCTTGATAGCAGCTGCTTTATGTAGGTGAACTGGACAAAGGCGTTGCCAGACAGGTTTAGTGTCAGGGTATGTCTTTATCTCATGTATCACAATCTTAGGGTTGATACCTGGAATTTCTTCGTAGCTCCATGCGAAGATGTCACAAAACTCTTTGAAAAGGGACGTGTAGGTGATGACTTTGTCAGAAGAACACGAAGCTCCGATATGGACATTTTCGACAATCCCAGGTTTGATGGATATGTCAAGGGGAATAGTGGGCGAGATATTGCTTAAGTTCCCTTCGGAAAACAGATCGTGTGCAGACTCGGGAACAATGGAGATGATGACAATGGTTGATGGGGTCGAGATCCGTTGGTAGTTCTCAAGGGTATGTTGCTCCAGAAAGAGGATGGAACGATGATGGCCATCGTCCCAAGGGGTGTTTTCCATGACAAACATGATCATTTCGTCAGTGGAAAAAATGACATGGAAATGATCGGGAGACAACTCATCAAGAGAGGGGGTATAAGGTGTTGTCGATTGAATGGCCTGATAGGCGGATTCAACTGGACTTAACGACAGTACGTCACCATAAAGAAGATGATCTCTAGGGTCAGGTACTATCCAGGGGTCGTGAGACGTAGGAAGTTCGTGAGGCAAGGTGGAAATCATGTTTATGGAAGCAATAGACGAGCGTGGAACATCGGGCATTGGAATGGGGAAAGTACCCATTAATGAAGAGTCCTTGAGAAGGCCTACACCGACGTTCTCATAACCAAGTGGGGTTTTAGCGATAAACAGTACGTTGCGAGTACGGGTATCATAATTGAATAAGGCTAGTTGGTCGACGGTGACAACCTTACCTTGATGTGGGAAACATACCACACGGAAAAGGGTCGACACAACTGCGCGCATGGAATCGATCCAGCTGCAGCCAAGCAGAATATTATAATCAAGGGGAGAGTCAAAGAATTCCACTTCAACTTAGACCGTCTTGCCTTCTAATGTAATGGGCAATGAAGTAAGGACACCGTAGGGCTTAAAACTGGAGCCATTGAAGGCTTTAAGAGTGTTTTGGGATTCATTCAAAGAAGGAGAGCCAATAGCTTTCCAACAAGCAAGAGACATAACAAATGTTGAGGCACCCTCATCGATAACGGTTCAGCAAATGTTTTTGTCAGAGACAATCACTTGGATCTGGAACACAATTTGAGGGGGTAACCTTGGAATGTGATCTTCCAAGTCAAAGATTATTAAATTCGTATCCGTCAGATCGATTCCACTGATAGCTTTCAATAGTGCCTTCTGTTGTGTGGGACAAGTTTGAAGGACTTCAAGGGCTGACATCGCAGAAGGTGCTTGGGCTAGATCTTCAACAATGTTGTAGTTCTGGGCCGCATGAGCATGAGTATTGAAAGCCGATTTTCGAACGATGCCCTTTGGGGGGGTTCGTAGAACTGTGTCAAGGCTCGGTCATTCGAGATGAAGAGGACCTTTGGTAGGTGGAGTTGCAGGAGAGGGTTGTACCAAGGAAGGAGGTAGATCATCAACCTTGTCTTTAGAGGGAGAATAATCTTTGGCTCAAGAAGTAAGTGCAACATCGCTCTGCTTTGAATCGCCAGTAGACATCAAAGCATAGGATGTACTGGAAGATGAGGGTTGGTCATGAATGACCAACTGAGCCCATTGTTGAGACGGGAAGGGTTGGGACAAAACGGCCGGAACAAGTGGTTTTGGAGCTACTTGAAGGAACTTAGTGACCTCAACGCATCATGGACAATCCTTCGTGTAGTGATCATCACCACAAATAAGAAAAAGGTATCGAGGTTTGCACTTATCCCAATCTTCAACAAGTGTAGTTTTGGTTCGCTCTGCTTGAGAAGTATTTTTTTCCTCCTTATTCTTACCTCTCCCCTTTTTAGATTTGTTTTTACCAGCTGGGGTAGATTGAACTGCATCTACCTCAGAAGTCTTGCCAGTGGGAGGGGTAGGAGATAGAGCATTTTGAACATTAGAAGAAGCAGGTTTGGGGTTTGTGCTTGAGGCGGAGTGTGGTTGGGCCTGGAAAGTGCCAATCACACCGTCAGCTGCATGCGAGGCAACTGGAGTAGTTGAAGTTGTGGAAATGGAAGGACGAGGTAAATCAGGTAATAAATCGTAAAGGGTACCTGTTTGTGAGTAAACGAGGTCAATATATTGAGCACGACTTATAGCTTGTTCTTTTGTGACCACTCCACCCATGGAAATGTCATGACCGATGTTATTCAAAAACGATTTGGTGGACCATTCTGCCAGCAACTGATCGGGGAGTTCGAGTTTAATAAGACGTCATCGCAGTTGCCACTCATGAATGTGATCGGATATATGAGTGGCCTTGTTCTATTTGAAAGAAGTCAAAATATCGGTCCCCGTGTCATAACGAATCGGTAATTGGTAGTGTGTGTTAGAAAAACAGGACCGCGGAGCAATAAAATAAAACAAATGTAGAAACAAAACACAGAAGATACACAATACAAGAGAGACACAGATTTACATGGTTCACCAAGTGTGGGCTACGTCCACCAGAGAAATTGCCAGGTCCTTCCTTTATTATTATCCAGCAAATGAAGGGATACAACCTACAGCAAAACCCACTGTAAC
>SNQJ01S0031048.1:42013-63749 GCA_010110895.2 Picea sitchensis | reverse complement strand
CCATCATCATGGGGTGTGCATGACAGTAATATACAACTAATATTTGGTATTCAACCTATAATGTATCAAGGGAGGATCTGAAAATGAGGGAATCCTCCCTAGGTACATTACATAACCCATGAATGTGTGCCCCTACAAATATCCTTTTATACATAAAAATGAAATTGAAAAGATTGTGCAACAATTGATGATAGCATGAGTGATCCAATCAATAAAAATTCCATATATGTTCCTAGTGGTCATGGTTTTAAAGATATAAGGTGCATGGCATACTTGCTCCAATTTCAGGAGTCTCAACTGTTATCACCTAAAAACTACTCACTTGTGACATTTCCACAATTCTTACCAAAATATACCATTATCAACATGTTTATCCTCCATTTCACCTCATTTCCCACCATTATTTGACCTTCGAAGTTGTTGAGTCAAAGCTAGTTTTGACCAAAAAAAGGCAGCATAGATATTACCCCTAAAATCTACACTACTAGTGCAAAAAGTACCCCCAAAGGCTACATAGATATACCAAATTATCACTTTTCATTGTTTCCAACCCAAATTTGCTAAAATAGGAAATTAGTTATGTGTGGGTATTTCTAAACCCCAAATGATATTCTTATCCTTGATTTGGTCAACTTTAACCACTATTTTGAGGATCGTGTCAAGGAGGTTTAACCACTATTTCCCCTATAAATAAAGGTTTGAGGTCTCTCCATCCATATCATATATATTCATAGTAAGGACATGTTCCCAAAATCACACTTGAAATCTTGAGGACCTCATCCTGTTGATAGTGTTATCCCCATTTTATGGGATAACTAGGGAGATCATGTCTCAAGGCCCTCAGGTTGTAGATATGGAGTGTTGAGAGACCACATGAACAACATTGTCCACTTGTACATACAGAATCCTGCTCTATCACCACATTCTGATCCATTGTCAGCGCATCCACCACACCAACTATCTTCTGGAAGCAATATGGGTCTTGCTCCATGCGGTACAAGTCAGGTATTATGGCAGGTAATCACCCTAATATTTGAGGCATTCAAACATGTTGTATTTAAGTTGATTTTGATTATAGAAATCTTGTTTGGATATTATTATTTTGACCTTGTTTCACCTTGGCGAGTGTCATAGATTTCCTAGTAAGTGGCCAACCTTTGGGGAAGGTTTGTGTCTGAAAGTCCCTTGAGGGGTTGTCGTACCATTCCCAACTATATTTACCATATTTCGCTCATTACACTCCCATCATGTTGTCCTCTTCTAGGCCTTTTGACTTTAGTGACTCAAGAATGGCATCTACCTCACTTCATGGGAAGAAGGGGATGAAGGCCTAGAGGGATTGTTGTTGGCTAAAAAGATAAAATCCTAGATATAGACCTTCCATATGCTTCGCACAGGGGTCCCCATGAAAGAAATGAAATGCTTCTCTATAAGAAAAGGGGGACCTACAAAATAAATGATAGTGAATGCTTAAGGGGTTAGTTGGAGGATGAGAAGTATCATCATGAGCCATCCTATCATGATCATGAGTATTTAGTGATATGGCATTACCATCATTTGGTCACCAAGCTAGGTTAGTGGCTCTCAATTACACAACTAAGAGAAAGGGGGTATCATCACGAGATAGCCTTCTCATTTTTGTGAGGTATTTGTGAATGAAATTGTCATTATCTGGACACCATGCTAGGACAGTGGCCTTCAAATCGTTTATTAAAACATGAAATAAATAAAGAAAGGAAAGAAGATGGGCTTGGAAAAAGTGCATTGCAAACGAAGGTGCCACACACCCTCTACAAAGGCACCCATAAATGAGATAATACGAGCCCTTGTATGTAATGAAACTCATTGAACTATGAAGTCTAAACCCCTTCCACCTCATCATCCACTACATGATCTTGAAAGGACATCCTTGGGAGCATCCCCTTCTTGAGGGCTTTGGTCTACCCAATAGGACTTTTATGACACCCCTCCCATACTTTAACTTGGTCAATTGTATAGGGTTTTTGAGCACTTGTTTCATTTGATGAGGTAGTTTTGATTAACATGTTTAGGTGCCTTGCTTATGAGATGTGGTTTACAATTTTCATGATATCTTTGACTTGATATATTTGGAGGGAGTACCCTTTTGTTTTGCAGGACCTTGCTTGGTGGCCAGTTTTGGGAGAACAATTCTATCTTGGGCTTCCATGGGGGAAGGATCCCATAGGTTGGATGTTGTAGGCCTGCACACCGGATCACAAAGACATGCCTTTGGAGGCTTACATGGAATGATGGAGGATCTTATCCAGCCCCTAGTACCCAAACAACTTGCCTAGGAGAGGAAAAACATCATCTTTTGAGAGTTGACATCATGCTTGAGGGGGTTTGATGGTGATGGAGTTATTTAACATTGACACTTGAAATATTTTCACCGTAGGATACATGGATTGACCCTATCACTTGATGAGGAAGCTCAAGGAGCCCCAATGACCTCCATTTTCCTCTCCAACGACTTACTCAAGTGGTTAATTACATCCCCTAATGGGGTGACGTCATCTTATTTTTAGGGTTTCAATTTTGTTAAAGTGACAATTAAATATTATTATTTGATGCAAGGGGTAAGAAAAGGTGACTAGATGGATGTCAGTGGCCTCCCACCTATTCCAACTAGCTCATTTTTGTCATTTTCCAGTTCGGCAGTTTTTTCCTAGTTTTCGAGTCCCTAACTTCCAAGGTTGTTTTAAGGCCCTAAACAACGTTTGTAAGGCTCACAACAATCATGTATCGCCACAGGAAACATGTGTAGTCCTTGAATATGCCTTTCCAATGGGCTATCGTGTGGCAAAAATGAAGATCGTATGCAAAATTTACGACCCAGGGAAGCTTATGTACTAACTTACCCAAATGGGGCCCACATGAATTTTGGCGCTTCATCTCCTAGGGTTAGGTTTTTGGATGTCTAGGGTTTTTGAAATTCCCGTTTATTGTAAAAATTCCTTGAGATCCTCATCGTAATCATATTTTGGTGAATGAGCACAACCGTCACATCTCTTCTCAGAAATAAGCCACCACCCTAGCAAGCTTGTTTTTCATTGCATTTTACAGTTTCAGCTTATTTCCTTATTGAATAGAAACCAATTTTAATGTAAAATTGTTATTTTGTGTTAAGCATATTTTGATAATAATCTATATTCATTTTGTTCTTCTCATAAAATTAGGATCAGTGGTATCAGAGCGGTCTGGTCCTTATCATTCTTAATGCATGTCCCCAACGAGGTCAGGGTACAAAGAATTGGGTCTCGAGCTTGTTTCTCTTGAGGAAAAAATCTCTCACATGCCCAAGAAACCTCTCATGGCAGGAGAAAAGAAAGACGATGGGACAGAATATCCCTTCAAAATGTTGCTCGAGTAATCCCTCACGCAATAGAGGAACGAGATTATGGAAATTTTTATGCAAATCCTTCGGCGACTACCAACAGGTGACGCATCTTCCTCAAATAGAGGCACTGCCCCCTTCAAGGTACAAATCAACTTCGATATTCCTATATTTAAAGGTCAGATAGATGCAGATGTTGTAGACAAATGGTTGAATCTGCTAGAAGGGTATTTCTCTGTCCATAACTTCTCGAATAAAGAAAAGATTAATTTTGCGCTCTTCAAAGTCGTTCCTTGTGAAAAATATTGGTGGGAAAATTTATGTGACTAGAAGGAAACAGAGGAACCCTCATTATTTATACTTGCGGTCACCTCGGAGTCCTTCAGGGATGCTATTAAGGAACAATACTACCCTGTTGGAAGTTATGACGATCTATATACAAAATGGACCACACTGCGGCAGGAAAGAGACTAAGTAGTGCCCGTGTTCACAAATATCTTCCATACCTTGCGCACCAAGCTGGGTATAAAATATTATGAGCAACATCTGGCGCTCAAGTATCAAGGCAGTCTGCAAAGATACATCCAAGCCGAAATGGAGCTTTTGTACATTTCATTCTTAGGTGCGTCCTACTGATATGTCGTCAAAATCGAGCAGAATATCAAACAAAAGACACGACAATTTGGGCCTGGGAACCCCTCACAGTAAAATCCAGGACAGGGTGGCCCCAACCCACAGAACAAAGGATAGAGAAAATATGGACTTCCTTAGGACAACCAGACTAGGCCGTAAGAAAAGAAGGACACTTGACAGACAAATAAATATACCAGGAAGTGGTGCAACTTCCATAAGAGCCCCTGGCATAACATTGTTGATTGCCACTCAAAGAAGTCACTCGTGGCTGAGGTGAAATCCTCTAAATCAAATGTGAGTTTCGACTCTGAATCAGAACCAGAAATGGGGAGATGGATCATTGATGCATAACCCAGTGCTACCATTGCTACCACCAAGCTCCATCCTGGTGAACCAGACAAGCCAAAGGAAGGAGAACATTTTTTTCATTCACAGATGTGGGTGAAGGGTACCCCGTTGCACTTCATCGTTGATAGAGGTAGCCAGAAGAACCTCATATCAGCAGAGGTTGTCAAGCGACTCACCCTGCCGAGAACGCTGCACCCACAGTCCTACACCATTGGATGGCTCCTCCAAGGAAGCGAAATCCACGTTAGCCACCAATGTCATCTGTCATACAACATCAAGCCCTTCAAAGACGAGGTATTATGTGATGTTTCCCCTCTTAAAGTTTGTAATGTTATTTTGGGCCAACCATATTTATGGAAACACCATGTTGTATATGATTCTAGGCCTCACAGTGTTATTATTACTTTGAACAAGAAATTGTACAGGATACTGGAGGCAGTCCCACCTAGTTCTATTTCCTTGATCTTTGACAAGCAATGTAGGAAGGTCATCTCTCAGACGGGGACGTTTGTCTTCTTCATGATTCACTCTCAGAATCATAGCCACATCCAGGGTCTCCACAACCAACCTTTCCATACAATAGAAGCAAGTGGATAAGGTCATGGAATCATACTTAGATATCTTCTCCTCACCTATCAGGGTACCTTTGCACTACCAAGTCAAGCACCCCATCGATTTGACCCCCGGTGCACCACTTGTTAATGGGACAGTCTACTGCTACTCTCTGTTATATAATGAGGAGATCAAGTAGCATATCCAAGAAATACTCCACAAGGGGAACATATATCCCATCTCATCACCTTGCGGGAACCTAATCGTCCTGGTACAAAAGAAATATAGAACCTGGTGACTCTGCATTAATTACTGGACCCTGAATAAAATCACATTCAGAAACCGGTACCAGATTCCCCAAATCGATGACCTCCTTGATAAGTTCACGGGGGGAAAATACTTCAGTAATATTGATCTGAAGTCTGGCTAGCACCAGGTCCTGATAGAACAGACAGATGTATGGAAGACTGTCTTCAAGTCAAAGGAAGGTCTTTTTAAATGCTTGGTCATGCCCTTTGGCTTGATAAATGCTCCAGCCACTTTCATGAGGATGATGGACGATATCATGCGACCATTCACCAATAATTTTGTAGTGGTGTATCTGGATGACATTCTCATTTACAACAAGACTTGGGCAGAACACTTCCAGCATATTCAGCAGGTTCTGCACACCCTACGGAAACACAAGCTATACGCCAACTTGGAAAAATGCTCCTTCAACATGGATAGGGTCCATTACTTGGGATACATCATTGATCAACATGGTGTAAATGTGGATCCAGCCAAGATCCAAGTAATTTGTGACTGCTAGCCCCAACCACACTCACTGAGCTTTAGAGCTTCTAAGGCCTTGCCAATTTCTACAGCAAGTTCGTGTTGGGATTCTCCCATATTGCATGGGCCCTCACCCAAGTAACCAGGGGTGGTGGTAAGGAGAAATTTGTGTGGGGTCGGTCCCAACAACAAACGTTCGATGATTTGAAGCAACGCTTGTGATCAACCCCAGTACTTTCACTACCAAACCTACAACATCCCTTTGAGATCAAGACATATGCTTTAGACTATGTTGTCTGCATCGTTCTCACTCAGCACGGCCACCTCGTGGCCTATTATAGTGAGACACTATCAAATGTTGTCTGTAAGTAACCTAATTACGACAAAGAAATGTACTCCATTGTGCAAGCATGTCGCCAATGGAGACATTACATTCTTGGGAAGGATACAGTCATCCACACTGATCATAAGCCACTGCAGTTCATGCAAACACAAGGAAAATTGCAGAATGACCGCCATCAAAAGTGGTCCACATACTTGCAGCAATTCCACCTCAACATCAAGTATAAAACATGAAGCATCAACCGTGTCGATGATTTCCTCAACAGACCGCCAGTCACAACACTCACCATGGTGCTAGACTCTTGTGACCTCTGGATGGCCCCAACTCTATGAGACAGACCCGGACTTCACCACAACCTACCAAATATTGGGCACAAATGAAGTTGTTGCTAATTTACATCTTCAAGATGGGTTGTTGTTTTTTCTAGGCCATATATGTGTTCCATAAAGTGAGCGAATGAAATTGATATATGAATTCCACTACAATCAGGTGGCAGGACACTTCAGCGTCAAAGAGACAGTGGAAATTCTACAAAAACATTTCTACTGGCCGAAACTTCAACAGGAGGTCAGCAAGTATATCAGGTCCTGCACTGTCTGCACTATTTCCAAACTGACCACTAAGAAATAGGGCATGTACACCCCTCTTCCTACTCCTGATAGGCCATGGGAATCCATCTCCATGGACTATATTTTGGGCCTCCCATCTACCAAGCAGGTAAATGACTGTGGTTTTGTGGTTGTTGATCGTTTTTCTAAGATGGTGATTTTGGTCGCCTGCAAGAAGAGCATCACAGCAGAGGCCACTGCCAAGCTCTTCTTTGAACAAGTCTGGGTACATTTTGGAATCCCAAAAACCATTGTCTCAGATCGAGACAGTTAATTTCTCACCACATTTTGGTCAAGCCTCTGGTCAAAACTGGACACCAAGCTCAACAAATCCATGGCCTTCCACCCCCATACAGATGGCCAAACCGAGGTCGTAAATCGAATGATCGTGCATATCCTACGCATGTATCATTCCAAGCACCCTTGCACATGGGATGAGAGTCTTCCCTATGTCCAGCATAGCTATAACCGAGCCTTACATAGCTCATCTAACCACATCCCCTTTCAGGTGGGGTTGGGATTCCAACCATTGGGTCCCATAGATGTTGCACTACCCCTTGCGGTCACCTCGACCGACTCATCTCCTGCTCCAACTGAAGATGAAAAATCCACCTATTTCATTGAGCAGATCTAGCACATCCGTCAATAGGTTTAGGATATCCTACAGAAGTCCAATAACAAGTACAAGAAGCGCCATGATCAACATCGGGTGCCACATAAGTTTCAGGTAGGAGACAAAGTTTGGTTGCATTTGTAGAAAGAACACCTTATCGGACACCATTGGAAGCTTCACCCACTCTGTTATGGGTTGTACACCATCACCAAGGTTGTGGGTGATAATTCTTTTGAGCTCAACATTCCTCCTTTCCTTGGCATCCACCCATTGTTCAACGTGGATCTCCTTCGACCTTATTTCCCACCATTATTGGACACCTCAGCGATAGCAGAATAGATGACACCAACAGAGCTCAGCCCCGACTACATACAACAGGAATACAGTGATCATATTGTGGACAAATAGGTCAAGGGAACTCGCCAACAAAGGATCCAACTTTATTGAGTTGTCAAAGCAGGGCAGCTCCTGCACCAAGGCAAGTGACTCACTGGGGGCCAAATACAACAGAAATTTCCTCATCTAATGGGGACACTCAACACAATCGATACCATTGCTTCCTAAGGGGGGAGGATTGATCCATATGGATGTCGATGGCCTCCCACCTATTCCAACTGGCTCATTTTGGCAGTTTTCCAGTTCGACAATTTTTCCTAGTTTTCGGGTCCCTAGCTTTTGGGGCCATTTTGAGGCCCTAAACAACGTTTTTAGGGCTCGCCACAGTCAACATGTGTAGGGATCGCCACACGCAAGATGTATTCCTCGAATATACCTTTCCAACAGGATATTGTGCGCCTAAAATGGAGATTGTATGCAAAAGTTATGAACACGGGAAGTTGATGTACTAACTTACTCAAACGGGACCCACATGACTTTTGGTGCTTCATCTTCTAGGGTTAATTTTTTGGATGTATAGGGTTTTTGACGTTCCTGTTTATTGTAAAAAGGCCTTGAGAGCCTCATTGTAATCATCTTCTGGTGAATGAGTGCAACTCTCACATCTCTTCTCAGAAATAAGCCGCCACCATTCTAGCAAGCTTGTTTTCCACTGCATTTTACAGTTTCATCTTATTTCCTTATTGAATAGAAACCAATTTTACTATATATCTGTTATTCCATGTTAAGAATATTTTGATAATAATATGTATTCATTTCATTATGCTCATAAAATATGTATCATAAGGGTTGTTGACCCCTTATCTTATGTTTTACCCTTGCTAAGTGGACAAACTATGTTTTAAGGTTTTTGTATAAATAGAGATCATGTCAATCTCATTTCATAACATAACTCTCCCATTCTGAGATGTACTTGTAACATCCCCAGCCATCACCAGGCTGGAAATGTTACTACTCAGCTCGGACTTAGCTGCGATAACAAACGACAACTTCCCCGGCCTTTCAACAGGCCGAGTAACACTACCACGCAGAACATTCACAGATATATATATATATATATATATATATATATATAACATGAATTTTAATCGAAATAAAACACATAATACATAGTTATTGCTACCATACAGATTCAAATGTAATAGACAGTAATTCATATATGCAATGAAATACATGATAACATTCAAGCATCACAGGTATGCATAACATAAAATTAAACACATAAATTATAATTATCTTTCAACTGGAATAACACAACCAACTACGTGTAGACCTTCCACGAACCTCCTAGACTTAGACCACACTACTCATCACTCTCAGAAGTAGGTCACCCCTGATCTGGGACTAAGCTCCACCAGGCAAGGAAACCCTAGGCTAGGCAAGGTCAACAGGAAGACACACAGTTTATGAGGAAGGATTCTCTCCCAAGAGCCACTTATTCCCACTGCTCACAAAATCTCATTCCCCACATGCCTGTCCCACCCCAGGAGTATACACCTTCACTGTCACACAGTCCATTGGTTGCTTCACCTCCCTTTCCTTGGGCTTCAGCAGCATGCTGAACCGTAATTCTTAGAGATCCGTAGCAGCTACGGGACCCCTTCCAGGAGAACTCACTTCCACAACACACTCTCTCACCTGGAGAGATTTGTTCACAGGCCTGACAACCTGCCTCTTCAACCACAACCACCTCTCTCACCTGGAGAGAGTGTTGCACACAGGCCTGAAAACCTGCTTCTTCAACTTTGTTCCCGCACAAGGAGGACAACAACAAGACTCAACAAGGAACAAACAATGGTGGAAACCACACTCATCCAAGGGATTGCATGGCCACAACATCCCACAGTTATAACACACATGGCATAGACATTTACGGGATGCTCAGGCTTCACAAAATATGCGGATTGGATTCATGGACCTGATTTTCAGAGGCATGTGGCTTATGAAGAGGTCCAACGTAGAGGCAAAACAAGTTCAGATGGAGGATGCGTCGACTTCTCAGGAAAACATCACAAGTCTGCCTCATGGTTTTATGGTTTTAGAGATGTGTGAGGGTATGCAAAGATCATTTTCTCAACAAAACAGGATAGACAACGGATGCCAAAATGGAAGACGAACCGCCAACATGAATTGACTCATCTGTTTTAACTACATGCGCCCAGGTCGACACTTGTCTTCCTAGAGCCACATGATTTCCACTTAGCACTCGATCCCTTTCCAGGAACTTAGGACAACACTTGGTCAATTTTCCACCTTAGCCTTTAAGAAATAATAATAAATTATGATCCCCTTTAGAGATAAGTTCCCTAGCTTATCCCTTAGGCCCACACACTCAGCCTCCTCCCTTACCCAACCCTATGGAAACTTAGTCCCCCATCACTCTTTCTTCGTGGTCGATCTACACGCATCGCTGTTTTTATATTAACAAAGTGCATAATTACATGTACAAAACATGCTCCTGGCCTTTAATACCTAGTCTCTCCGACCTACTTGCACATATTAGCTTACCAGCTTACAATTGCTCGGCTCACCAGCCTACAAAACATGTTTATAATACATAGATATAATTGGGGCTCATCCTTGGGGTATTACAATCCCCTCCCCTTATTTTTGCACTATCCTCAGTGCAACTTACTTACACAACATTAGCAAGATTTCCAAAATCTTCAAAAAGATGTGGTTATTCTACTCACATAGCATCCTCATGCTCCCATGTCACGTCCTCGGGATCATACCAAGTCCACTGGACATTTACACGCCCTATGGCTCGATTCCGAAGCTGCTTTATTTTCCAGTCCAATATGTGCATCAGATGCACTTTCAAGACACCTTCTTGCTCCACCTGAATCACATTCCAATTGATTACATGATTAGCATCAGGTATATATTTCTTAATCAATGAAATATGAAACACATTATGTACAATCATGGATGCAGGTAATGCAAGCATATATGCAACTGGCCCAATCCATTCTAGGATTTCAAATGGCCCACAAAATTTGGCTGCCAACTTCGAACAGTTTCCCAGCCTCAAGGAACTTCTATTGGCTTTCACTTTCAGAAAAACATGCTCTCCCACTTTAAACTCTCTGTGGGTTCTGTTTTTATCAACATAACTTTTCTGCTTGTCTTAGGAATCCTTTAAATTCTGATTAATTTTTAGCATTTGCTCTTCCATTTCCTTGAGCAACTCTGGCCCAACCACTGCTCTATCAGCTGGATTATCCCAACTTACTGGAGTATTTCACTTTCTTCCATAAAGTGCTCCAAATGGGCTCATCTTCAGCGATGCTTGATACCCATTGTTGTAGGCAAATTCTACCAAGTGTAGGTAGTCTTCCCATTTAGATGGTTTGTCCATCACATACATCCTTAGCATATCTTCTATCACTCGGTTCACCCTCTCTGTCTGCCCATCAGACTGAGGATGATAAGCAGTGTTGAAGTTCAGATTTGTTCCAAACCCTTTTAACAACCCCTTCAAAACTTTTGGGGTAAATTTCAGGTCTCAGTCAGACACAATTTTCTTGGGAATACTGTGCAATCATGCTATTTCCCTCATAAAAATATCACCAACGTTAGTTTCCTTGTGAGTAGTCTTTAATGGAATAAAATGGATATCTTTCGTAAGATTGTCCACCACCACCATGATTGAATCATGTTGTTTTCCGGTCCTGGGAAATCCTATGATGAAATCCATTGTCACTACCTCCCACTTCCACTCAGGAATGGGTAAAGGTTGTAGCAACCCTGCTGGGTGCCTGTGCTCAGCTTTAACCTTATGAAACTCCATACATCTAGTGATGTATTCAACAATCTCTCTCTTCATACCTAGCCAAAAGTAATGGCTCTTGACTATTGCCATGGTTTTCTAATATCCAGGGTGCCCAACATAAGGCACATTATGCATTTCTTTCAAAATCATAAGTTTCAAGTCCTAGACATTAGATACATAAATTTTGTTCTTGTACAGAAGTGTTCCATTGGCTTCCAATTTATAATTTTCCACTTTATGTGGCATCTCACCTTGTTGTAGATTTGCTACCAAATCCCTGTGCTACAAATTTGCATTTACAACTTCCAAAATTATGCTTTTAATATCAGTTCAGTACATGCTAATGGTCGTATCATGCAATTCATGCACTCTCCTTCTAAGTGCATCAGCCACTTTGTTCTCTTTTCCTTTGATATGCTTCATATCAAAGTCATATTCACAAAGAAACTCCAACCACCTACTTTGCCTAGAATACAAGGTTGGCTAATCAAACAAATACTTCAGACCATTAAGGTCTGTCCTTAGTTAGAACCTCCTTCCCATGAGGTAATGCCTCCATTTCTTCAGAGCGTGAACGATGGCTGCCAACTCCAAATCATGAGTGGCATAGTTCTTTTCATCCTCTTTCAATTTTTTGGATTCATAACATATGACAAACCCATTATGGTTGAGGAATCCCCCCAGTCCTTCTTTGCATGCATCTATGCAAACCACGAAATCCTCATTTAGATCTATAATCCTCAGGATTGGAGCACTAGTTAATAGCCACTTCAATCACTGGAATCTTTTCTCACATTCCTCTGTCCATTGAAATTTATTCTCCTTCCTTTGTAAGGAAGTGATAGGGTGAGCTATCCTTGAGAACCCTGCAATGAACCTTCTGTAATAACTAGCTAGACACATAAGGATCTGACTTCTGTCACGTTCTTTGGTGTTGACCATTCTCTAATGGCCTCAATATTCTCAGGATCCACGACTATCCCATCCTTTGAAATGATATGCCCCAAGTAATGGATCTTATTTTGATAAAATGAGCATTTTCTCAACTTGGCATACAGATAGTGCTCCCTTAGAACCTGCAAAACCATCCTCAGATGTTGTTCATGATCTTCCTCTGACTTGGAATACACCAAAATGTCATCCAAAAATACTATGGCAAACTTGTCCAGATATTCCCTGAATATGTTATTCATTAGGCACATAAAGACAACAGGTTCATTCGACAACCCAAATGGCACCACTGTGAATTCATACTGACCATACCTTTCTCTAAAGGCGGTCTTGCCAATGTATTCATCCTTAATTCTTACCTGGTGGTAACCTAGCCTGAGGTCTATCTTTGAAAATATCTTGGCATCCTTCAACTGATCAAAGAGATCATCAATTCTCGACAAAGGATACTTGTTCTTAACGGTCACTTTGTTCAATTGTCTGAAATCAATGCACAATCGCAGTGTCCCATCCGTCTTCTTCACGAACAGGACCAGGGCTCCCCAGGGTGACACACTTGGGCATATATACCCCTTCTTCAAAATATTTTCAAGCTGCAATTGCAGTTCTTTCATCTCTTGTGTACTCATTCTGTAAGGAGCTTTCAACATTGGAGCTGCTCCAGGCATCAGGTTTACCAAGAAGTCAATATCTATTTTCGGGGGTAATCCTGGTACATCCTGGAATACATCTTCGAAATCTTTTAATACTGCATGGTATTCAATATTTTAGACCTCATCCTTAGATGCTTCCTCCACATGGGCTGCAAATAATTGACAGCCTTTTATGTAGCTCTTATTCAGCTGCATTGTTGAGATTTCTCTGACAACAACCGCTCTGAAAATTCCTTGGACTATTCTTTGATTCCCTTCCTCATCCAAGCAAGTGAATTCCTTGTTACGACAGTCTAAGATGGCATGGTGTTGGTCCAACCAATCCATCCCAATTAGACAGTCATAGGAACCTAAAGGTAAAACATTTAATTCAGCCTTTGTGCTCAGTCCATTCATGTCCACTGGACAGGACTTAACCAACTCAATAACCTTTCTCTTGGCTCCTATAGCCAGATGCACCAGCCAAGATTTCTCATGCTTTCTTCTTGGTAAATGCAACCTTTCCACCATTCTAGGATCTACATAACTATGACTAGATCCTGAGTCTATTAAAATAGTAAAGGCATGGTTGTTGGTCATTCCTTCCNCAATCATGTGTGATTGAAATTCATCTTGCTTGTTGTCCAGGGCTATATAGATCCTTGGTATTCTATTGCCCATGTCCTCCACTGTTTCAGCTTGCTGAACATTATGGACAACTCTCACTTTGTCATTTCTGTGGGGGCAGTCTTTGTACCTATGATTTCCTTTACAACCCCAATATTCCATAGGTTTCTACCTTGGCAATTGCCCACCTACTTCATCCTTCCTGGGCTCTCTAAAACCTAATTATCCTTGAGGACTATTCCTGAAAAAGGGTGGTTTGTTTCCCTTCTACCTCTGCTTTTTTTTAAACCTCTTCTGTTCATCCCAGGCCTTCCGAAAAGTAGGATTTTCTCTTTGTTGTTCACATAAGCATTTCGCTCTTCTTATAGTTTCTTCCATAGTCTTAGGGTCATCATACTGAATCTTGTCCCCAATGGAAGGTGGTAGTCCACTCAGATACCTTTGAATTTTGACCCTTGATGAACGGAACATACTTCAACAACTCCAAAAACTTTCATTTGTATTCATCAATGGACATGTTTCCCAGCTTGAGTTCAAAGAACTCTTTCATCTTTCTGTCATAGTATCTTTTAGTCAAATATTTCTTTTCAAAATAGTTATTGAATTCTTTCCAGGTAACATCTTTCTCTCTAATGTGTTGCAGCTTCACAAGATGATCCCACCACATGGATGCTTTTCCTTTCAGTTGATACATTGCAATTATTCCTTCTACATGAGAGGAATAATTATGCAGTTGGAAATATTTCCTCATGCCAAGTAACCATGTCTCGACATATTCCTCCTTCTTGTGTTCTCCATCAAACATAGGAGGCTTAATCTTGTTCATTTCTCCCTTTAGTTCATCCACTCCAAATATCCTATGTTTTCTGGTAGGAGATGGGCTTGAACTACTGCGTGCCTCCTTATTGGGATGTTTTGGGGAGTGACGACGATGCCTACTAACGCTTATTGATCTTCTTTTCTTCTCAGAGGGTTCATGACTCCCCGTTTTGCTTGAATCACATTCCTTATCCAACTTATTTTCGATCCTTTCTAGGATGTACATCAACTTTAGGTTGAATTCTCCCTGTTGATCCCTGGATTTCATGAGATTTTTGTTATCTGCTCGGTTAGTCTAGGCATCTTTCTGCAATCGATCAATGGTTTTCATCATATGCCCTTCCTTATCTATCTCTTCTCCATGTCCATTGGAGTTCTATCCTTCAACTCCCAAGTGGACATCCATTCCTTTTGCTTCATTCTCTGAACTGGAAGCAGTCTGTTCCTCTTCCATTTCTTTGCACTTAGTGGCAACTCTATTCGGTTATGGAGCTCGTTAAAATTCTGGAAACACAATGTGTAGACAATCAGAATTTGTCAGGCCATCATTCCTTAACAAATCCCATAGCATTCATAAACAAATTTGATTCAAGAAAACTTTCAGTTTTCATTCTTTGTGATTCTCGTTCAATCAAGAATCCCCACAGATTTCTTCTTTTGGAGCTCTTCTTTGCTATAATTTTTGGACATTAGCCCCTTTTTCTTAGATCCCAACCCATGCAATCAAGGGTTGTGACCAAGCGCTAGGTCGATAGGTTCTTACTTGGAACTTCAGGTTTCATAAATCTTCATAATACATCACAACATACTCCCGGAGTTTCGAATTAACAAACTCTTGAAGCAATGGCGGATCAACCGTCCACTACTACCCAACATCCACTGGCTGAAACCCACTATGGAACTTTAAGCATGTGAGCTCTGGGACTTCGGAGCTTCGAGACTTCAGAGGATTTCACATCCGCACACCCCCAATGTCCCGAACCATTAATTTTTGAACACTTCCATGACACTTTTGTTGATGTCATTACGTCACATCACTTACACTTTTCCAATTGCGGGGGCATGCAATGGTGGTTTGGAGTAACCCCCCTTTCATCCCGCAATTCCTCTAACGTTGACACGTAACCCCCCGGGAAAACCATTGTTTGGATTGCGGGACCGCCTTGGAGAATTAACTCCCATGCAACTTGGGTCCCTGCAATGCCTCCTGGTCGTCGATCTTTATATATCGTGATAAACGCCAGTGTGGGTCCTCCGACCTTTAACTATGTTATTCAACCTCAGGGCCCACATAGTACAACTATAAACATTATGGGTGAGGGCATGTGGAAGGTATAGGAAAGGTCCACGTCACCTTCTAGTGATGTCATCATGACTCACCACTTCGGCTCTTTGGGCTTCGAGAGTTTCAACTCGCCTACGCTCGCTTTTTCCTAGAGCGCTTTTCCCTGAAGTTCACAATATACCAACGCGTGTCCTTCTTCACAATCAATATCTATGAGTGACTTCGGAACTTCGGTCTTCTGGAGTTTCAAACTCACAGCACTTGCCTCCTCACGAAGTACTTCCACCCAAATTACACGATCTCTTGACGTGTGTCCTTTGCAACAGACGGTTGCGATCTACTTTGGCTATTTCACTTTCTCCTCGATCACAAAACTTCTGAAGTGCTCTCACTCTGGAGTTGTGGATCTTGCACCACTTATCAACCTGGATCGGACGACTGTCGATCCTTTGAGCTCAGATCCGACGGCTTGGGATATGTTTCCTCCTCATCGCTCTCCTTTGCTTTCCTGGACACGAATCTAACGGTCCAGACTCCTTCCAACAACAGATCTAACGACTGTTGTCACTCCTCCTCCTGAGCTTCGTTTCTCTAACCCCTTTCTCCTTAGAGGGTTTCTTTGACACTTAGTCAATTTTTGGATTTGTGCACTCCTTGCAAAATATCTTTGCGTCCCTTCATGAGAAAATTCAATCTATTTCTCCCAAGATTTTTGAGTCAAAGACTCTGTCGACGCACTCCTTTCACCCAACAACACTCTGAACCTCTAATTTTTTCCCTTTCGACAACAATTCACTGTGAAAACTTTGTCTCGTTAACCATTAACATGGCCCATCCAGGCTCAATGTTGAAACCATGGCTCTGATACCAATTTGTAACATCCCCAACCATCACCAGGCCGCCAATGTCACTACTTAGCTCTTTCTTAGCTGCGATACCAAACGAAAGCATCCCCATCCTTTCAACAGGTCGAGTAACACTACCACATGGAACATTCACACACACACACACACACACACACACACACACATATATATATATCTAACATTCATTTTAATTGAAATAGAACACATAACATAGATTTATTGCTACCATACAGATTCAAATGTACTAGACAATAATTCATATATGCAACGGAATACATGATAACATTCAAGCATCACAGGTATGCATAACATAAAATTAAGCACATAAATTATACTTATCTTTCAACTGGAATAACACCACCAACTGTGTGCAGACCTTCCACGAACCTCCCAACCTTAGACCACATTGCTCATCACTCACAGCAGTAGGTCACCCTTGAGATGGGATTATGCTCCATTGGGTAAGGGAATCCTAGGCTAGGAAAGGTCAATAGGAAGACACACAGTTTATGAGGAAGGATTCTCTCCCAGGAGCCACTTATGCCCACTACTCACAGACTCTCATTCCCGACATGTCTATCCCACCCCAGGATTATACACCTTCATTGTCACATAGTCCATCAGTTGCTTCACCTCCCTTGCCTTGGGCTCTAGCAACTGGTCGGACCAGAATTCTCAGAGTTCTATAGCAACTACGAGACCCCTTCCAGGATAACTCACTTCCACAACACACTCTCTCACTTGGAGAGAGTTTCTCACAGGCCTGACAACCTACCTCTTCAACCACAACCACCTCTCTCACATGGAGAGAGTGTTGCACACAGGCTTGACAACCTCCTTCTTCAAATTCGTTCCCGCACAAGGAGGACAACAACAAGACTCAGCAAGGAACAAACAACGGCGAAAACCACACTCAGCCAAGGGACTGCATGGTCGCAAAAACCCACAATTATAACACACATGACATAGACATTTACGAGATGCTCAGGCTTCATAGAAGATGGGGGTCGACTTCACAAGTCTGATTTTTAGAGGTGTGTGGCTTATGCAGAGGTCCAACGCAGAGTCAAAATGGGTTCAGACGGAGGATGCGTCGACTTCTCAGGAAAACATCACAAGTCGGCCTCACGGTTTTCTGGTTTCAGAGTTGCGTGAGGGTATGTAGAGATTAATTTCCTTGCAAAACAGGATAGACAGTGGATGCTAGAATGGAGGACGAACCCCTAACATGAATTGAATAATCTGTTTTAACTGCATGCGCCCAGGTCGACACTTGTCTTCCTGGAACTGCATGAGTTCCACTTAGCACTCGTTCCCTTTCCAAGAACTTAGGACAACACATGGTCAATTGTCCACCTAAGCCTTTAGGAAATAATAATAAATTATTATCCCCTTTAGAGGTAATCCCCCTAGCTTAGCCCCTAGGCCCACACACTTAGCCTCCTCCTTTACCCAACCCTGTGGAAACTTAGTCCCCCATCACTCTTTATTCATGGTCGGTCTACATGCAACGATGTTTTGGTATTAACAAAGTGCATAATTACATGTATGAAATAGGCTCTTGGCCTTTAACACCTAGGCTCTCCGGCCTACTTGCACATAAGCTTACCAGCTTACAATTGCTCAGTGCACTAGCCTACAAAACATGTTTACAATACACAGATATAACTGGGGCTCATCCTTGGGGTATTACAGTACTTGGCTGAAATTTCTTCTATTCTTTGGAATTAGGTGTTTATCTCTTGTGCAAATGTTTCATGGTGCTATCTTTTGGTGAATGGATGAAGAGGAGTGGTGCACACCTCTTGGATGCTTGTTTTGTTGATGCTTATGGTGAATTTTCTAGGTGAAACTAGGGTTTGATCTCTCTCTCTCTTGGAATTGGTAAGGAAAAATATGCATTGTCAGTTATTTATTTCTCTTTCTTGGTTATGGTTGTTTGAAACCCTAGGAGGAGTATGTTGGACACACCCTCCATTAAGCTTCATCTATTTTGCTAAAGTTTACAAGTTATTTTGCAAGGGTTTCTAGGAGGATTACGAGTGTGTATACCCTCTTAGATTTACCCTAAGTTTGATTGGCATACCCTAGGAAGTAAAAGGGATTACGCCCCTAGGGTATTTGATGATCTAAATATTTATTGTAATACTCCATTTACCCAATTTTAAAGGCACTAATCTGAATATATTTCTTTGGAAAAATAAAATAGCGCATTGGGAAACGTGAATTTTTGTCATTTCAACTTTCTGCAATTTGGGTTTTGTTCCTTGTGCCTAGAGCACCTCTTAGCCACTAAGGAGTCCCCTCTAAAGGGGTATTTCTTTATTTTTTTATAAACTTTCATCTTCATCCATTAGGATTTCAGAAACCCTAACACTCTTTCACTTATAACTTGATTTTCAACTGTCAGAATTAGCTAAGAGTTTACCACTTCTATTTGCTTGGTCTAGTGCAACTTTTGGGTGGATTATTTGTGAGTTTTGGTGGTTGAATTTAATGATGTAACAAAAAATTTCTACAGCCATAAGGCTGAAAAATATTTCTGCAAACAACTTTTATTGCAGCCTTCTTTCATTGCTAAAGTCTAATACTATTTTACTTGAGTTGATCTAGTTGTTTCTAGTTTATCTCTTCATCTTTCAACTAGACTTTTAACAACTTGTTTTGCAGCATTCATTATCATTTTTATTGTGGATATATATTGTTAATAAATGATGCAATTAGGGACAACAATCTTAACTTTATTTTCCATCATATATTTGGGCTTGTATCATTGTTTTCCTTGTGTCTTGGGAAGGTACAATCAACATTTGTAGGGTCTATTACTTCTTGGAAACCCTTGCCTATCATCAAGACCTTACTCAATCCCTTCTCCACACATAGAAACTTTACCTATAGGGGCATTCATTCATACATCACACTTTCCATCTCATTTCCCCCTAGGGTCACCGAGATTCCCCCCTTTAGGTGACCACTTCACCTCTAAAGTGACGAGAACACCTACCCAAGGTGACAGTGGATAGGTTCTCTCAAATTTGTCGCCATTTAATGGTTCGGTCGAGCTTTTCCCAACCTACAACTTGTGCAATAACATTTTGGCGCCATTGTCGGGGGGTATTTTGAATCCTCTTTCGGACCCTAACGACACTTTGGCAATCTATCCCAACGCATTTTCCCTGGCTTTCCTGGAGACTCCACCGAAAGGGCGTTCCCTTTCCACCCTTGATGAGCTCTTATTGAATCTTATATGGCGAATCCATCTTAGAAGAACCCACCTTATCCATTTCCATCCTTTGATGAGCCTTGATCTCATTTGGCAACTCCATTGAGGTGTATTTTCAGTCAATGCAAATATGGCACCATGGGATGAACCCTCATCTAGAATTTGTTATGCCTCAAAGAGGGAACTACTACAAATGGAAATGGAAAAGGCTGCTAATAAAGTTGTTGAGAAAAGGATGAATCATATAAAATATTTATTTCCTTCCAAATAACTATCCCTTGAAGATGAAGAAGTTCTCGAAGAACACACATATGAAGAAATTTACCAAGAAGATCCCGATGAATTTTCTCATGTTGAAGATCTGGATGATAGATTTGACAAAGACGAAGCCCTTGCATATCCCCTTCCACTTGATGAAGACATCCATGTCTTTGTTCCTCCTACACATTAGGAAGAGAAAATGATGAGTTATGATCCTTTCGAAGATCTTGATGATACTTTATTCCATGACTTCGTAAGTGAATAATTATTGGAGGAAACTTTGGATACAATAGATCCTCTTGAAGAAAAGGGAACAAAGAACTATGCACTAAGGATCAAGCCTCTTGTGATGAAGAGGTGATGGAGGGGCATGTCCAAAAGAATAAAGAAGAAATATGATAATGCACAACATATTGAGGCACCACTATCATTGCTCCTTCTTGATGAAGGTGAGGTTGACCAACCTTGCTCTCCTCCTGCTCACAATGTTGAAGAAGCGATCAGTCTCGATGATGAAGAATTTGAAGATCCAGTTGAAATGGTCTTAGCCTCTATCCTTCCTACACACAAAGATGAAGATATGGTCATTTTGAGTCACATTGAAGGTCTTATGAAAGAACCCTTCGACATGGTTGATGAGCATATAGACACTTTCATATAGACTGACAAACACAAGTGGGATTTTGGTTGTCTCATTTTTTATAGAGACCCCATTTACGACATTGAGGGTAGCACTCAAGAAAACAAGTTTGAGTTATCATATTCAAAGGACTACTTTTCATGCGTATATGATTCATATGTTTGGCATCCTTATGATGACACGATTACATATTTATTCAAGGATGGCCAGTCGCGGCATTTTTAGGATGATTTCCAGACATCTCTTGGGACTTGTGATGCATATCTTTTTGGGGATGCAGACTTGTTGTATGAGGACTCTCATCCACCTTCGTCCTCAATTTTGAAAGAATACCAGTATGTGGCCATCTCAGAGTGATCATAGGTTCACTCTACAAAGAGGAAGTATTTTCATATTGAGTATTTCTACAGGGATTCATATATGAAGATGGCATGTTTTTATTTTCCTAGACCCAAGCCTATTCCTTACCTCATTTCCACTTCTCAGGGTAACCATGAGGTATCCTTGGGATCTCTAATATCTTCTCGGTCTTCAGGAAGAAATGATCATAATAACAGGGATGAAGATGAGCCACCATCTACAAATAGTATCCCTCTTCAGAGATGGATTGACCAAGCTTGTAGTTACACTCTCATGCAGGATGACCAGGTTGATGATTTCTATTTCCAGCAGGATTTCTTCCCTCCCACCCATCTCCATGAGTTTCATTTTATGATTGATTATATATATATTTATGCTCATGATCATTTTGTGTTGGACTTATCTTTGTTGTTTCACATGATTAAGCACAGGGGCAGATACTTTGACAAGATGATCAAGTGGTTGCACTGGTTGTATGACTTCACCTGACATCACCTATTGCTTGACCTTCAGGGCCCTAAGGCCCCCAAGTAAGTAGGTAGGTCATCTTTCTTTCCTTTCATTTTCATATTTATTTCTCATGTTAGTTTATATGCATATTGTATTTCATTTTACTCTACTTGCATATTGATTTCATGCTTAGTTTAGGAATTTTTGAAAAAATGATAAAATTTT
>SNQJ01S0031048.1:9712-42003 GCA_010110895.2 Picea sitchensis | reverse complement strand
TTGTTAATATAGATTGGTTTACTACTACAATTTTACAAGAGAAATTGGTTTTACTTGATATATAGTGTATAAAGGTGAATGGCGTGCAATTTAACTTGGTAGTTGATCATTATACACATTGGAAAGTTTATTGTCTCACACAAATTTCCCAATTACCTTGCACAAACAATCTAACCCTTCACCTTTTCCTAAGACCTATAATCTCACCCTTCACCAACCGGTCTATTACATTAATCTCTTGAACATATGTTTCAATGCCAAATCATTGACCATAGAATTAAGGATTGCCCTCGATAGTGTGAGTTATGTTGAAACCCAAGATGCAAACAATGTTCAAATGCAAGGCTTTGTGGCCTAAGACTTCACAAATAGTGAAGATTGTAAAGAAGGGAAAAGATCCTCAAATCCAAAAAGATTAACTAACCATGGCACCTATCCCTGTTACAACTTCTAAGAAGATTGTTAGCTTGATTGTGGGAAAATATCTCTTTGGGGCTTCCCAACCCACCTCCTATCTAAAATGTGGGGGCCATATGGCTGTTGGGCTCTAAATATGTCCTAAAACGACCTTAGTTTAACATTAATTAATTAACCCAGGGATTCGTCTTTTATCTCAAGAATAACAACAAAGTTTATGCAGGTAGCCTAAAATCGTGTAGCTAAACCAGATCTGAGTTCATCAACAATCAAGTTCCTCAAACGTTCACCAAAGATTCTAAGAACTAACTGAAATTGAAATCTGATCACTAAGATGCTGTAAAATGAAAGGGACTAATTAATCTAATTGAATTCACTTAACTATAAAGAAGTAATTGAATCTAAGAAAGGACTTGCAGATTTAATCTATCAATCATGAATTCCAATTACTGGAAAGGACATGGTGAATTATTCTATCTATGGGAAGAAATAACAATTGTACTCTAATCAAAAGGGACAACTAATGTAACTTTAACGGAAAGGAAAAACTATCATAACCTTAACTGAAAGGAACATCTAATGTAACTTTAACTGAAAGGAACAACAATTGTAAATCTAAAGCAAAGGAACAACACAAATGAAAATCTGAGGAATGCATTGCAATTGTAAATCTAAAGCAATGCATTCATATCCAAATATTGGATATGAATGGGAATCATATCTACATGCACATAGGTCCAGGGTTTATGCACCAAATGAATCATCACGTTGAAGAAAGGTCATGACATTGGAAAAGTCTCTTGAGAAACTACATCACTTTTGGCACCCCTTTAGGAAAAAGCATTTGGAACAACCTTAATATGCAAACTCTCCTAACAATGTGCATTGTAGTGATCATCAAGGGAATTTTGTAGCCAAAACCATACAAAAAACATGGGAAGCAATGAAGCATAAGTTGGTTTGGAAAAGTGATTCCCTGAGGGTTGGATTATCCTTTTAGTGAACGAATGAGAGGTGGCATGCATCAATGGGGTATTTTCAAGGCATAAATACTATCGAATACCCCATTGATGCATAAATACCCCTTTTCAAGGCAAGATTTAGTGCAAGAATGAGAGGTGGCATGCATCAATGGGGTATTTTATGCAAGTGTAGGAGGCGACATGCATCAACCTAAGTTCAATGCAAGCGTAGAGGTGAAAAATACCAATGGTACCAGTCGAGGAGAGAGGATCAAAGGAAGATATGATGTCACCATTGGGAAGACCTTGTATATGGAGGTTCTCTAAAATAGTTATACTTCTTTATAAAAAAACTACAAGTAAACCAAAATTATATTTAAAATATCTACAAGTAAACCAAAACACCACATGGAACTTGGCATATGTACCAATATCTACATATTCATGAGGATTGTGAACTTTTACTAATATAAAGCCTACTTTTAAAAACACGTCAAAACCCTTACCCTTTCATTGTTCTTTCGCTAGATCCATTAGCCCATACAACTTGATAAGAGTTGTCAATGAGATGCATTTTGATCACCAAGACCTGCATGAATCATAAAAGACAAATTTTTTATAATATGAGTAAATAATTTATAATAAAGCAAAATGACATGCATGTAGTTGTGTAAAATACTCCAGAAAAAATTAAGTTGTAGCATACCTTAATGAGCTTCTCTTTGTTTCAAAAATAGGTTATTCCCACTAAATAGAGGCCAACCATGTGAAGGTGGAAGCTCATGGCCCCTCATCACTCTCAATTTCCTTACCCAACGATGATTTTCTCTATGCGAAGAATTGCATACTTTAATGCATAACTAGGATAGTCAGGTCATGAACATATAAACATCGATAAAGATCAAAAAAAAGGTCATGAAATTACATCTAATTTTCTTTGATTTCTATTTTTTTACATTCATAAAAATGACAATTGGGATATCGTCATCATCCAAGGACATTGTATTTCTTTTTCCCTTACTGTCCTTCTATTGTTTGCAATATTAAACAACTATTTCCATTACGGTATGTAGCTCGGAAGGGTTAGGCGGCATGTTCAAATCAATCATCATCAATTGAACGATTAACATTCACGGTATTGCTCTTTAGGCTTTGGCAGAGCCAGTGTTGGTGTGTTAATTTCCTGTCCAGTTGGTTTCTCTCGCATTTGACCCTCCCGAGCTACATGCTCTTGAATTTTGAAGATATTATACATATAGAGTATAAAATTCAGGAAATAAATATCTACAAGTATTTATTGTCATAAGTTGTTACTGTATTAACGTTTACGGTGAGAACGCTGCGGAGTGCCTTACTTGATCCTGGAGATGTATTGAGTGATTTTTACGCCATGGTCACCCTAGACAAAGTTGACACAATAAATCAATAAAAAAAAAAGTTATGAAATTCACACCATGGCTGCATTAAAAAATGAAATATTGGGTAATATCAGAAAAAAAAATAATGAAATTTCCGAAATTTGGTTGTTGTAGTCATAGGTTGTTAATGTAATTAACATTTACCTAGTGAGGCAAAACGGGTGCCTTTCCACGGTCAACATCTGTCCAGGGTGAAACTCGGACACGGTCACTCTGGATAGATGTTGACGCAATAAAATCAATCAATCAATAGTTAGGAAATTCACGCACACCGTAACATTAAAGAAAATGAAATATTGCACGGTAGCCATGAGGAAATCAAAATAATGAAATTTGGTTATTTGTAGTCATGATATTTTTCTTTGTATTTAACATTTACCTTTGAGACAAAGTGGAGTTGCCTTTCACATGCACCTCTCCATCTATTTGATTTAAGTTTTAATTGATCAACAACTCTTCACTGGAACTATTGTTTTGTTGCACATAAAAATATAAGATTTCCTTCGCGTGCCTCAAGTATCACGATTAGTTTCTTAGTTGTTTCCATTGGTGGTGTACTATTTATAAATCCCACAATGTTTCCATTATCTTTTGGCCTTCCATCAATATACATAGTTGCCCCTTTATTTTGATTATTTATCTAGTAGTTGTATATAATTTCCGGCAACTCCGTCTGCGCGCACTGCGTGTCTCCGGACCAACATCAGCCGGTGATTGTATTTGTATAATGGTCGACATACTCCATCAATTGATTCTGATTACCGCCAGCCAACTTTATGCCATCCATGGAAAATAACTAATCCATGTAGGACAAAGGGCAATCACGATACATCCTCTCATAGATGATGAAGAAATTCGTGTCCACTTTAGGTAGCTCCTTAGGTTCCCATTGTTGCACTAGATGTTTATACGTCAAGGGTAACTCAATGTCACATATTCTCTACACATCATAATTACATGACCCTCGGTTAGCGATAAAATTGCACGCGGGTACAAAATATTTTCCTTACCTTTTCCAACCTAGTTGAGATCTAGAACCCGGTCAAGATCTGGTACAACCGATCTCACTTTCAACCTCTCTTACTATATCGTTATCGCCGGAGATAGATCCAATAGATACCTATTTAGTGGTACCTAAACTTGTTAAAACAAGAAGATAAATTATAGTGCCAATATACGTTTTAAATAACAACACAGTTGCATATAGTTTCATAAGTTGCATTGTTGCATAAGTTGCATAAAAGTTGCATAAAGTTCGCGTAAAGTTGCATAAAGTTGTTGAAGTTGCGCAGAGTTGCATGTTGCATAGTTGCATATAGTTGCATGCAAAATTGTTGCAATATAGTTGCACAAAGTTCCGCAATATGAACTGCATTGACCCTCCTGTTGAGAATATAGTTTATGATATAGTTTTCCCAGTTGCAATATAGTTGCATTTGGAACCATTAGTGCGTTTCACTTAATAGAATAGGTCTCAAGGTTGTGTACCATGACTAGAGAGGAAAAAAAGGAGGGCCTTAGGTCCTGCTCCAGTCATATAGTTGCATGTATAGTTGCAAAACCAGATTGCATATAGTTGCATAAGTTGCATTGTTGTATAGAGTTCGCGTTGGATTGCATAAAGTTGCGTAAAGTTGCATAAGTTCCATAAAGTTGTTGAAGTTGCATAAGGTTGCATGGTATTTGCATGTTATAGTTGTCATTTATTTATATAGTTGCATAGGATTTGCAATATAGTTGCATTTATTACTCTAATGTTGAAAATATAGGTGAAATATAGTTACATTTGGAACCATTGATACGTTTTCATAATAAGAATAGATCTCAAGGTCTGTGCATGACTAGAGAGGAAAAAGGGCCCTTAGGTACTATCGGTCATATATAGTTCTGAAAGTATAAGTTGCATATAGTTGCATTGTTGCATAAGTTTCAATATAGTACCAAAACAATTGCATATAGTTGCATTAAGTTCCATAAAGTTGTTGAAGTTGCATAAGTTGCATATATAGTACCAACATAGTTGTATATATTTGCATTTAGTTGCATACAAAAATGTTACCAATATAGTTGCATAAGTTGCAATATATAGTTGCATATAGTTGCATAAGTTTGCATATAGTTGCATTTGACCACTCGATATTTGAGAATATGGTTACAGCGCAGTTGTATATATTTGCAATATAGTTGCAATATAGTTTGCATTTGGAGTATTAGTGCGTTTTCATAATAATAAGAATAGGTATCAAGTTGTGTACCATGACTAGAAAGGAAAAAAAGGGCCTTAGGTCCTATCACTTCATATAGTTGCAAAAATGACATAAAGTTGCATATAATAGTTGCATAAGTTGCATTGTTGCATAAGTTAGTAGGTATAAAGTTTCATAAGTTCCATAAAGTTGTTGAAGTTTGCATAAGTTGCATATTTGCATAGTTGGGTTTGCATATAGTTGCATATTACAATAATTGTTATAGTTTTTGCAATATAGTTGCATATAGTTTGCATAAGTTGCAATATAGTTGCATTTTGACCACTCACAATATTTGAGAATATAGTTGCAATATAGTTGCATAAGTTGAAATATAGTTGCAATATAGTTTGCATTTGGAACCATTAGTACGTTTTCCATGGCAGAATAGGTCTCAAGGTGTGTGTACCATGACTAGAGGAAAAAAAAGGGCCTCGGGTCCCTGTCAGGTCATATAGTTGCTCAAGGTGTGTACCATGACTAGAGAGGAAGCAAAGGGCCTTAGGTCCTATCTGTCATATAGTTACATAAGTTGCATTGTTGCATAAGTTGCGTAAAGTTGCATAAAGTTGCGTAAAGTTGCATAAGTTCCATAAAGTTGTTGAAGTTGCATAAGTTGCATGTTGCATAGTTGAATAGTTGCATATAGTTGCATACAAAATTGTTGCAATATAGTTGCATTTGACCACTCACCAATATTTGAGAATATAGTTGCAATATAGTTGCAATATAGTTGCATTTAGTTGCAATATAGTTGCAATTTAGTTGCATAAGTTGCAATATAGTTGCAATAAAGTTTCAATATAGTTAATTGACATGTTTTCAACCCTAACTTATCTAATGTAACTCTCCTTGAACAACTAGACAGTAACTTTGGGCCAATGAACAATCTCCTCCACCATTAGAAATTGAGAAACCCTCAATGTCTCTTGTTCCAATGATTGGGCTGGGTAGTCTTCATACCTTCAAGTTTTATGCCCACACCAAAAAAAAGGCTCCTCGTTTGACTTGATCTTCACAATTCTATGAGCATTTTTTTTAAGAAACATATTAACCAACCAACCTTTCATTTTGATACATCTAAATGCTTCCCATCAACATCCTAGGCCATACACATTTAATATGAAGTTTGAGCGCACAAGCCTATGGAACTTATAATGGAAGACAATTCCCTAAATGATGAATTTAATGTCATACACATTGGAGTGGATGCTTCTTTTGGGTATTCAATGACTTTTTTTCTTGGGGCCCTATCCAACTAACTATTGAGAGAGATTCCTCTCCTTTCGCCATATTGGCCATGAATACACTATGAAGGCCTACTAAGGTCAACCTCAAACCTTTTTCTAAATGTTATCAACCTTGGTTAATTGACATGTTTTCAACCCTAACTTATCTAAGATAACTCTCGTTGAACAACTAGACAATAACTTTGGGCCAATGAACAATCTCCTCCACCATTAGAAATTGAGAAACCCTCGATGTCTCTTGTTCCAATGATTGGGCTGGGTAGTCTTCATACCTTCAAGTTTTATGCCCACACCAAAAAAAAGGCTCCTCATTTGACTTGATCTTCACAATGCTATGAGCATTTTAATAATAAACATATTAAACAACCAACCTTTCATTTTGATACATCTAAATGCTTCCCATCAACATCCTAGGCCATACACATTTAGTATGAAGTTTGAGTGCACAAGCCTATGGAACTTATAATGGAAGAAAATACCCTAAATGATGACTTTAATGTCATACACATTGGAGTGGATGCTTCTTTTGGGTATTCAATGACTTTTTTTCTTGGGGCCCTATCCAACTAACTATTGAGAGAGATTCCTCTCCTTTTGCCATATTGGCCATGAATACATTATTAAGGCCTATAAAGATCAACCTCAAACCTTTGTCTAAATGTTATCAACCTTGGTTAATTGACATGTTTTCAACCCTAACTTATCTAAGGTAACTCTCCTTGAACAACTAGACAGTAACTTTGGGCCAATGAACAATATCCTCCACCATTAGAAATTGAGAAACCCTCAATGTCTCTTGTTCCAATGATTGGGTTGGGTAGTCTTCATACCTTCAAGTTTTATGCCCACACAAAAAACAAGGCTCCTTGTTTGACTTGATATTCACAATGCTATGAGCATTTTTTATAAGAAACATATTAAGCAACCAAACTTTCATTTTGATACATCTAAATGCTTCCCATCAACATCCTAGGCCATACACATTTAATATGAATTTTGAGCGCCCAAGCCTATGGAACTTATAATGGAAGACAATACCCTAAATGATGAATTTAATGTCATACACATTGGAGTGGATGCTTATTTTGGGTATTCAATGACTTTTTTTCTTGGGGCCCTATCCAACTAACTATTGAGAGAGATTCCTCTCCTTTCGCCATATTGGCCATAAATACACTATTAAGGCCTATTAAGGTAAACCTCAAACCTTTGTCTAAATGTTATCAACCTTGGTTAATTGACATGTTTTCAACCCTAACTTATCTAAGGTAACTCTCCTTGAACAACTAGATAATAACTTTGGGCCAATGAACAATCTCCTCCACCATTAGAAATTGAGAAACCCTCGATGTCTCTTGTTCTAATGATTGGGCCGGGTAGTATTCATACCTTCAAGTTTTATGCCCACACCAAAAAAAAGGCTCCTCATTTGACTTGATCTTCACAATGCTATGAGCATTTTTTATAAGAAACATATTAAACAACCAACCTTTCATTTTGATACATCTAAATGCTTCCCATCAACATCCTAGGCCATACACATTTAATATGAAGTTTGAGCGCACAAGCCTATGGAACTTATAATGGAAGACAATACCCTAAATGATGACTTTAATGTCATACACATTGGAGTGAACGCTTCTTTTGGGTATTCAATGACTTTTTTTCTTGGGGCCCTATCCAACTAACTATTGAGAGAGATTCCTCTCCTTTCACCATATTGGCCATGAATACACTATTAAGGCCTATAAAGATCAACCTCAAACCTTTGTCTAAATGTTATCAACCTTGGTTAATTGACATGTTTTCAACCCTAACTTATCTAAGGTAACTCTCCTTGAACAACTAGATAGTAACTTTGGGCCAATGAACAATCTCCTCCACCATTAGAAATTGAGAAACCCTCAATGTCTCTTGTTCCAATGATTGGGCTGGGTAGTCTTCATACCTTCAAGTTTTATGCCCACACCAAAAATAAGGATCCTCGTTTGACTTGATCTTCACAATGCTATGAGCATTTTTTATAAGAAACATATTAAGCAACCAACCTTTCATTTTGATACATCTAAATGCTTCCCATCAACATCCTAGGCCATACACATTTAATATGAAGTTTGAGCGCACAAGCCTATGGAACTTATAATGGAATACAATACCCTAAATGATGACTTTAATGTCATACACATTGGAGTGGATGCTTCTTTTGGGTATTCAATGAATTTTTTTCTTGGGGCCCTATCTGACTAACTATTGAGAGAGATTCCTCTCCTTTCGGCATATTGGCCATGAATACACTGTTAAGGCCTATTAAGGTCAACCTCAAAACTTTGTCTAAATGTTATCAACCTTGGTTAATTGACATGTTTTCAACCCTAAATTATCTGAGGTAAATCTCCTTGAACAACTAGACAATAACTTTGGGCCAATGAACAATCTCCTCCACCATTAGAAATTGAGAAACCCTCAATGTCTCTTGTTCCAATGATTGGGCTGGGTAGTCTTTATACCTTCAAGTTTTATGCCCACACACAAAAAAAGGCTCCTCGTTTGACTTGGTCTTCACAACGCTATGAGAATTTTTTATAAGAAACATATTAAGCAACCAACCTTTCATTTTGATACATCTAAATGCTTCCCATCAACATCCTAGGCCATACACATTTAATATGAAATTTGAGCGCACAAGCCTATGGAACTTATAATGGAAGACAATACCCTAAATGATGACTTTAATGTCATACACATTGGAGTGGACGCTTCTTTTGGGTATTCAATGACTTTTTTTCTTGGGGCCCTATCCAACTAACTATTGAGAGAGATTCCTCTCCTTTCGCCATATTGGCCATGAATACACTATTAAGGCCTACCACCTAATGTATCCAAACTATTGACCCCAAACACATGGAAAAACTTTTGAAGAAGAGTTGCTTTATCTTCATGGCTCACTTGTATTGTATGGAAGCAAAGCCTTCTAAAAATATTAATGTTCTATGCCTCTCTACACTACCCCAAATATATAAGGTGATCTTCTAAGAGACGCTTGTATAATCCCCCATTCAAAGGGGTATGGTACATGCTATTGAGATTGACCCTACTAAACACCCAATAGTGGTTTGTCCTTGGTGGTATTCTAAGAGATGCTCATAGAACTTCGCCTTGAAATGGGTATGGTACATGCTATTGAGCTTGACCCCACTAAATTCCCCACAATGGTCTCTCCCTGATGGTATTCTAATAGATGCTTATAGAACTTCCATTTGAAGGGGGTATGGTACATGCTATTGAGATTGACCCTACTAAACACCCCATAGTGGTTTGTCCCTATCGATATGGCCAACTTTAGAAGTTTAATATTGAAAGGTGAACTCTTGGAATCTTAGATTAGATCATAATTCCTAAGAGAGCCTTTATGTTGCTCCTTTTATCTTGACAAGGAAAAAAAATAGTTTATTCATCCCAATTTCCAATAGCAAAGGCACTCCTAATATTCTTATTTAATATACCATATGCATATGCCAATGAGAAAGAAAGGTACCCCACATTGATCCATAAGGTGATTTGAAGGAAAGGAGTGAATGCAATAAAGGAAACCAAGGTTTTTAGCAGTTGGTTTGTACACAAGTTGAAAACATATGGTGAGATGATTCTATGGTAGTAGTGACTATGGGGAGGAGCAAGTTTGGCCTTCTTTCAGTCTTACATTTCTTGAGGTCTTATTTCATTCTTACATTTCTTGAGATTTTTGGGTGATTTCAAGGAGAAAAATGAAATAGTAGCTATAGAAAAATTCCATTGCTTACCTTCATTCTTTGCAAATTCGTGTGCCCTAATCTGCAAATCTGTATTCCCTAGCCTCCTCCTGCGTGCCCTCCACCCGTGCACCTCTCCCTCCTTCTCCCCCTTCCACTCTCCGTGCAAAGACCATGCCCTAGCCTCCTCCCGGTGCTCCAAATCTGTGGGATTGGTGTCCAAATCCGTGGGACTGTGCGTAAGTGCGAGCAACTTTCTCTCCCTTCCACTCTCTGTGAGTGCTGGCTGTGTGTGAGTGCTCTACGAGCGAGTGGTGGCTGCGATTTGCGATTTGAATTGAGTTTTGTTTGATTTTGTTTTATTTTCAGTTTTATTTTTGTTTTATTTTAGTTTTATATTATATATAATATATAATATATATTACCATATTATATATAATATATAGAATTATAGAATATAGAATATAGAATATATATAATATATATTATATATATATATAATATATTATATATATTATATATATAATATATTATATATATTATATATATAATATATAATATATAATATAATATATTATATAATAAATATAATAAATATTATATATAATATATATAATATATATATTATTATATATTATATATATAATATCTGCGGTATATTGGAAAATTTTCATAGAATTTTCATTTAATTAATGGCAGGTTATAGAGGAGTCACATGTACCCATGGAAGCATGACAAAAATTACCTATTGATTGGAACCTTTGGCATGGTGTGTCTTGGGTGAAATCTTCACTACATAAAAAACCAGATAACTAAAAACCCATGAACAGTCCAGCACTCACAAACCCATGAACAGTCTAGAATTCTCAAACCCATGAACACTCCAATCCAGGACTGTCCAGCATTCTCAATATCAAAGCATCACAGAAGTATCAAAGTAAAATGCCCTTTAGTGATGCAATATTTTAACAGTGCCAACGAAAATAATTCATTTAAGGGCTTTAATCACGAAATTAACACAGAAAATAAAAATATGAAGAGCAAATAATAGAAGATGGGGCAACAAAATGCCCAATAGAAATACCGGTTGGTACACACAGTCAGTAAACATTAAACAGTATGCTTTAAGTCAAACCTTATTTTCCACACTATAAAACGTTCATCCCATATTTTTTTCACACTCCGAACTTACCGAGGGCATCAAAATATAAAAATCTTTTAATTTGTGTTTATCTATGGAAAAGCACTTAGCATTCATGTCTTTAATTTATCAACAAAACTCAAATTTGAAGTGCTCCGATTGAAACACACTAATAATAGAAATTTTAGAGACACAAAATGGAAAGAAACAGATAAAACTCATTTCAATATTCCACACTGCTGAATAGCAGGGCTATGTATGCTTACACTGCTGAGACAGCTCATCCTCCATTAGTTTTTGTTGACTGGTGTTGTGTTCGAAACCCACTGCTCAAAAGAGGTATGGTGAACAACTGTTGAGATATTGACCAGAAAGTGATATAACTATTACATCTAGAGCTGTTTTCTCAAATGGAAAATATGGCCAGACTGCCTTATCTCCATGGCCATATTTGTAGCAGTTCCATCTTAGTACCTCTATCGTCTAACCTCTCTATGGCTTGAGACAGTATCCTTATATATATTATATATAATATATATAATATATATTATATATATAATATATTATATAGAAAAAAAAAGCATGGCTTCGAGTTCAAAGAAAAGACCAACTCCAATAATAAATAACTCAATTTAGATCATAACATGTACTTCTAACAACCATTTCAATGAGAAGGACCATAATATCATCTACCTCAAAGTTTATACAACTAAGGAGATGGTAGAGAAAAAATATATGGTACAGGATTTGAGCATGGTAAAATTTACTTATAAGTGAGTAGTTGAACCTTTTGATGGAAGGGATTCCACTGATGATGGTCAATTTCAAAGTTTTCTTGGGATGGATTTTGCAAATGATGGTCAATCTCAATGTCCTGTTAGAAACTAAGAATAAAATCAATAGGTATATTGATTGGTATGATATTTTACATGCCAAGTTGGTTGTCAAAAAATCGCTTATTAAGGATCAATGCAAAAAAGTTGGTCCTAATACTCCATGTTGATAAAAAAAAACCTGAAGTGACAAATGTTCTTTCAATCTCATAAGAAAGAATTTCACCTACTCCTATCAAGTTTAATAGATTTATATATGATCATAACATAAATTTCATGACCCAAAAGAGTTAGAAACCCAAAATGTGACCCATGCACCATCAACCACAAATGACAACCATGGTTATTATGAGAGAGATGGTGGAAATCCCTTAATCTCTCTATGGAAACACAATATTGCATCTCAAGAGGGTGATATGTAGAATAATATAACTCCTTTTAGATCAAATAGATGGATTTTGAATAAGAGCCATGAATTTATAAAGAGTATATTGAATCTACCACAGATACTTTCCTAATGCATTATCATCCTACCTTTAGGAAGTAGTTCAATTCTCCATAAAAAATCTTAACAATGTTCATAATTACAACAACTAGATAAAGACATCATGCTAACATGAAAATGGCCCAACCTCCACTAAGAGAAAGGACATAGAGAGTAGAGCCACTAGTTAGTTGTTAGTAGTCATTGAGAACCCAAGATTGGGAGTGAAGAAAGAGGGAGTATATAGTAGATTACTTGATTAAATATGAGTTATAATGAATCCAAGCTTGAGAGTTATTTTACAAGGTACTTCAATTAGGCTTTAATGGTTTAGTAGGTATAAAAAAAATATAGACCTAGAGATAAAATTTTATTTTCCACCTAGTTAACTATATGTTCTACTCATAATAGAGAAACCAAGCAAAAGTAAAAAGGGTGAAAGGATGGATGATAACTAGAATAAAAATACTAGAATCCCTTATTACTTGAGAACCACCAAAGAGTTGAACCTCCTCTATGATTTCTACATCACTCCTAAGTGCTAGATATTCCTATGAAGGAAAGCCTCTAATTGAAAAAAGGTTTAAGGGAGATAGTTAGTCAAGTTATCATTGTTGTCATCATTGTTATTATCATCGGTACAATTATCATCATCATCATAGTGGTACAATTAATATAAGCCATCATCATCATGTCATCATAAATTATCTGATCTCCTTCTCTCCCTCTTCTCATCTTGACCAAATAATCATCCTTGTAATTACAATTGATGTGTCTCATCATGACCAAATATCCTTAACAATTTTACATGTACCCAAAAGCATGACAAAAATGACCTAATGATTGGAGCCTTTGGCATGATTGGCTCTTGAGGTCCTACCAATAAAATGGTACATTAAAATTAGGATCCATAAGTTGGTGCATGTGTAGCTCACAACAATAAATGGCCTCCACTTAGAACCATGTCCTCGAGCATAGCAAGGAAAGAATAGATAAGTTCATCTCCTTCAAAAATAAAAACATATAAAGAGATCATATAAAAGTATAAACACATACCTCTTCTTTTCAACAATTAAATGCCAATCATCTTCTTCTTATCAGGCTCAACATATGTATCAGGATCTTGTTCATAATCAATATTGGTGAAGGCTCATTCCTATCAACATCATCATCAATGTCATTTTGCTACTATAGTTATCGATATTGTCAATAGGATGGTATTCTACATTTGGATGATCAACTTCTTCCAACTTCTTGCGGTAGACACATGGAGCTAGCAGGCCACTACTTTGCTCTGATCTGCACGTCATGATCTTCTTCCTCATTATAATCTTCATCCCTCGGCCTGCATGTGATTTGTACTTTCTTTGGTCTTCCTCTTGGATCATATCTAACAACGTGTGACCAACCTACTTTACCGGTACCTCATTAAAATACTTGCTCACATTGACTAGGAAGAACATAAGGTTCTATACACAGTTCAAATTCCCTTGTATTAACCAAGGTAAATCCATTATCATGCTCAATAACAGTTCTTTGGGATCACGTTCATTCATCCTTTATTTTCCATTTAACCTCAAACAAAACTATTTTAAAGGAATTAAAATCACACTCAATTATATCTCCAAATGGCCATAGTACCTAATACCGGTTTTCTTTCGGTTTTAAACCACTTCTAGAGGAAATGTTGGTGACCAATAAACATTAGCAGTTATCCCACAATCAGGGTTCTCATCTTATCGTCAACATTTTGATCACAATTTATGACCATTACCATAGCCTTGTGATGTTTTTCAGCTTCTAACATGGACAAGAAGTAAGAAATAAATTGTGAATTAATAATCCTCATATAGGAATTACCCAAATATATATTTCAATAATTAGCAAACCAAATACGGTGAAAATTGGGAAAAACTAGGAAAATGTGGGTAACAAATTTAACGTGCACATTTTATCTTGCAAATAAAGGATAAATCAACTTCCCTTGATGTGAGATCAGGAAATTGATCGATGACGATGCATTGTTTTAATAATACTTACCCCTTCCATGATAGCTTCTACCAAAGTATTCTTAATTATATTCTATCAATGCTCCATCAATCAAGGTTGGCAGTAATATAAATGTAAAGCATCCACTCTCGAGCAACTATATGATAGCATGAAATTTAATATCATTAATTAGTTATTGTTAATAAATGAGTGTTGTGATGTGTAATATATTAAATCTATGTGTCAACATCTAATATTACCTTTCCGCGGTCCTCATTTTACCTTTCCCCCAATAGGGATACTCCCTTCAAATTTGTTGATGGAATTGAGATGCCAAATCACGGGAGGCACATTCATATTTTATTCTAATTTGGGTAGATATTGACTAATATACATCGTGCATTGATATACCATATCCTATACCATAGAACCCTCGGGACATTATCTTTGTCTAACAAAGGCATGGGCTGGCCTCTCCACCATCACATCAACTTGTATGTAGGTCCACATAATTCAATCTCCTCAACTTGGTGTATGAGGTAGTGTTCTTGTACATTGAAAAATGTTGGAGGTAGATATTGTTTCATTTGACACATTAATTGATTCTCTCTTCAATACCTTATATCTTCTTTATGGATTTCTTTGATGATATTAGCCACCTACAAATGTCAATGCAATAAAAATATCAAGGCAATACATAGAATTTGCAGATAAAAGTGTGTCAATGGTTCCAATACAAATCCACACATAAGAAGTACATTTCCTTACATAAAACAATACTTACCTCATGCTTGTGCAGGCATGAAGCCATTTTTTATGTTGTTGTCAAAGTCATCTAGGAGAGATAAAGGGAGAACATACTATAACAAAAAAAAAAAAATTGTGTTTGTTTAAAATGAATCTTGATACCAATAAGAAAAATGCCTTTATAACCATTACCTTAATGAATGTGTGCCGATAGTGACATTTACCGAATACTGGGACTGGGATAACATGTGTTCAAGCCATTGGAAGCTAATTTTTCGAGTGACCTCGTTTACAATATTTCTCTGTTGCTCATCAATGCAAGGAAGACCAGTATTTTTGGTGGCCATTAGAATTAATAATAACACTTTGCAAGGCATTGATTAGCTTCTTGGATGTCACAGCAAAATTTCCAATTCTCTCTTTATTAGTCCATTGAATCTAATATTCTCCATAAACAGTACATTTATGTTCTTCACGATAATAGCTGTATCAAAACAAATGAACTGTAGGTGCTACCAAGTAGTATATGTAATCCTTGAAGATTGCATCGGGTAACTTTTCATTCCCTGTGGAATCCCATTCTTTTCGTAACAACATTCATGAAACATCAACAAATTGAAATTAACTTTGTTAATGGGACAAAATGGAAATTGATACTAAATTGGCTTAAATATTTATATATTAGGTCATACATAAATAATTTTAGTACCTTGGCCGATTTCTAATATATTCCAACTTCCATAGAGGAGGTGTCATTCAGTGAACCGTTTCTATACCATTGAACTTTGCTTTGTCTGTGGATTAGATAACTATGGTTCTTAGGCTGAAAGTGCCTATACTCATCAAAACACCTTCAACTGCTAGAAGCTCCTTGAACAACTAGCGATTTTATCCTAGGACCAATAGGCGTCCAGTTTACCCTTTGTTTGAAGACCTACAAGATATATGAATAAGTGTAGCGTCAAGGTTGAAGTTACAATTTAAAATAATGCATGATTTTTTCAAAATATATATATTAAATCCACAAAAATAAAAGTAGCAATATACCACAAAAAATGTGTTAAACCAGGAGCATCATGAATTATCCATGATAGTATTCCATGGAATTGAAAGCGTCTTTGCCCTATTGGTCTAGAGATGTCCATTTTGCTAGTGGCCTTAACCATATACTTCAACAACTCATGGTGGGGGGCTCTATATGGACATATCTTTAGCTTACAGTACCTACACGATTGGTTCCAACCCTAATGCATGATTAATTGCTTTTATCTAGATGTTATGATATATAAAAGAAATAATTACCATGGATGAAACAAATAAATGAAATATTTTTTTCATGCTTTACGAAACTAAATAAAGATAATTAAATGCAGACTGTCCATTGCCAACATATTGTGCTCTCTCTTGATCGACATCCAAGGAGGAAGGTTATTGTTTACATCAAAAGATGGGCTAAGTGCATTAGAATGAAGCTCTCAAATGGATTGACCCCATCGGTGCCAGCGAAAGTCCTAACATTCACGAGGTTCTTCTTTAAAAATTGGCCACTTTTTCTTCCATGTAGTTCAATGCAGAACCATCCTATAGGCATTGAAGAACATCATCTCGACTTATGTCTTTTGCATGGAAATCCATAAACCATGTTATACTTTGGCACCTGAACAGCAGCTGGAAACATGGAATTATCGAATATATGAGAAGGGCTTTCTGAGACATACCTTCTTTGGCTTTGTCGATTAGATATCTGCCTGTTTGACATTGTGGGCATTCATTTTCTAATGCATATTTTTCCACTTAATATATGATATGATCATTGGGACATGCATCAATAGCTTGATAGTCCATTCAATTTCTTTCATAATCAGGATATTTCTCGATATGTGCGTGGAAAAATATTGACATCGGTAATAGAACAACACTAACAATCTACAAAATTCTAAGCAACAAGTCAATTTAAACAATATTTATCATCAATACATCATCAATATGCTAATTTACAAATTAGAAAACATTAGCAATATAGGAAAAATTGAACCTTTTAAATTATTTGTGTGAACATGCAAGCATAAATAATTAACAAATTAAATATCTTGGTATCATTATTGAGACATGTGTTTGATAAACCATTTCAAAACCTTGAGGGTTCACCAACAACAATAAAACAGATAAAGATTTGTTGTTGAGCCTTCAAAAAGAGGTTGGCGTGACTTCTCGAGTAGGGATCAACATCATGACTATCATCTGGTTGTCCTCATCCATTGGACCAAATGTGTCTTGGATCAATATATGTATGTCATCTTCTTGATTTGAATCACTAGCGTTATTTGCATCCATATAATCATTAATAATTTGATCAACAACTTCAATATTATGATCTGGTTCATCTCCTTGTAAAATGGTATTTCTACTAGTACTTGGCAAATAACTCTTTGGAGAATTCGACACTTTGGGGGCATCGTCTATATATTTAAAACAACATAGAAAAGTTAGTGTGTATAGAAAATGCCATAAAAATCCCGTTAAGAAATATTACTAAAATTCATGACATGCTGATTATTACATAGAATACATTACATATTGAATCCTCTTACCAATTTGATATTCATAACCTTGCCAGTGCCCCTTCTCCCTACAATGTTTTTTGTGCTGTTGTTGAGCCCAAAGTCTTCTATTTTGAAGCCTCTTGATCATAGCAGAATAACATTTTTTCCATGGCCCTAAAAGCCTCTAATGCGGCTCTTAACCCGAGGAGCAGAGCTTCACGTCATTTTTTGTTCATTGTGATAAATCCTTGTCCTGATAAGTAAGTGTCTTACCTACACCATACTAAACATTAAGAGTTGTCAATTTTTATATTTTGGCTACTCCTTTTTGATTATGATATGTTTATTACGATTGACCTAAATCTTTATAATAGGGTCAACATCTTTATAATAAGGTGATCATATATGTAGAGGATCAACATCATGATGACATAGATAACATCTTTATAATAGGGTCATATGTTACACATGTTTTCTTTATATAATAGAACATATACACCTAACATAAGTTTAGGGTTAGTGTTTATGTATCTTGATCCAAGCTAAAGTAGGAATATAGCAATCAATTACTATCATTTCACCAATTAGGGGTTGAGTTTCAAAGAGCAATTCCATATCTTATCAATGAAGAGAGAGAGATATTATAGCTACAATTGAAGGGGAAAGGATATGTGGATTCCATAAACCTAGAATGTTATAGAATCCACATACCCTTTTCCATATATCTCTCAACTAGATCCTAAAATCAAAGACATGAAATATGCTACACACATATTATATTATCAAAGAAAAAAACAAGCTAAAGTACAATTTGGACATTTGAAAAAATTACAAGTTAAATGAGTACATCAATAAAAATAACATACTAACCTTGCAAAGTTCAAAATCAGGAGCTATGTAGATCGAGGGTGGATTTGTTCAACTGGTGGGTGACGGAGAAAATAAATAGCTCAAACAAAGCCAAGAACAATGTGCATAACTATAGCAATTGTGTTGCAAAGTCCCTTAAAAGTCAAGTATATATAGATAAAATAGTCAACTAGGTATTATGCTTGACCAATGAGATAGGTGTTAAAATTTTTCATCATTATTACCACGAGAAAGATAATTAAGCTATAGGAATGAAAATCTAGAGCTAAGAGTTAAATTAATATTTTAGTTGATATTGCGACCAGACTTTCCTTCAGCAATATCCATGAAAATCCTTCTGTTTTAAAAATTATGAACTAGTGGAAGCATGGAAAATGTTTGTGGAATAATGTGCCCATATATAGTAGTGACAACATGAGGGCCTCTAGACCGCTCTCTTGGTTATCCATAAAAATGGGATAATATCTCTCTCCTACTTCCAGTTATGTGCTCATCGTGGAGTGCATGAGAAATGAAAACCTAACTTATCGACTGATAGACTTGTTCTTACACTGTAACAAGAAACCATAAAATATAGGTTGGTTCTATCACCCTTCACTTATATACATCCAAAGATCAAATGGAAACTAGTCTAGAAAAGAAAATTTTATCATTTTTTCCAAAATTCCCCTAAAATAAGCATAAAATTTTATCATTTTTTCAAAAATTCCTAAACTAAGCATGAAATCAATATGCAAGTAGAGTAAAATGAAATACAATATGCATATAAACTAACATGAGAAATAAATATGAAAATGAAAGGAAAGAAAGATGACCTACCTACTTACTTGGGGGCCTTAGGGCCCTGAAGGTCAAGCAATAGGTGATGTCAGGTGAAGTCATACAACCAGTGCAACCACTTGATCATCTTGTCAAAGTATCTGCCCCTGTGCTTAATCATGTGAAACAACAAAGATAAGTCCAACACAAAATGATCATGAGCATAAATATATATATAATCAATCATAAAATGAAACTCATGGAGATGGGTGGGAGGGAAGAAATCCTGCTGGAAATAGAAATCATCAACCTGGTCATCCTGCATGAGAGTGTAACTACAAGCTTGGTCAATCCATCTCTGAAGAGGGATACTATTTGTAGATGGTGGCTCATCTTCATCCCTGTTATTATGATCATTTCTTCCTGAAGACCGAGAAGATATTAGAGATCCCAAGGATACCTCATGGTTACCCTGAGAAGTGGAAATGAGGTAAGGAATAGGCTTGGGTCTAGGAAAATAAAAACATGCCATCTTCATATATGAATCCCTGTAGAAATACTCAATATGAAAATACTTCCTCTTTGTAGAGTGAACCTATGATCACTCTGAGATGGCCACATACTGGTATTCTTTCAAAATTGAGGACGAAGGTGGATGAGAGTCCTCATACAACAAGTCTGCATCCCCAAAAAGATATGCATCACAAGTCCCAAGGGATGTCTGGAAATCATCCTAAAAATGTCGCGACTGGTCATCCTTGAATAATTATGTAATCGTGTCATCATAAGGATGCCAAACATATGAATCATATACGCATGAAAAGTAGTCCTTCGAATATGATAAATCAAACTTGTTTTCTTGAGTGCTACCCTCAATGTCGTAAATGGGGTCTCTATAAAAAATGAGACAACCAAAATCCCACATGTGTTTGCCAGTCTGTATGAAAGTGTCTATATGTTCATCAACCATGTCAAAGGGTTCTTTCATAAGACCTTCAGTGTGACTCAAAATGACCATCTCTTCATCTTTGTGTGTAGGAAGGATAGAGGCTAAGACCATTTCAACTGGATCTTCAAATTCTTCATCATTGAGACTCATCGCTTCTTCAACATTGTGAGTAGGAGGAGAGCAAGGTTGGTCAACCTCACCTTCATCAAGAAGGAGCAATGATAGAGGTGCCTCAATATGTTGTGCATTATCATATTTCTTCTTTATTCTTATGGACATGCCCCTCCATCACCTCTTCATCACAAGAGGCTTGATCCTTAGTGCATAGTTCTTTGTTCCCTTTTCTTCAAGAGGATCTATTGTATCCAAAGTTTCCTCCAATAATTATTCACTTCCGAAGTCATGGAATACAGTATCATCAAAATCTTCGAAAGGATCACAACTCATCATTTTCTCTTCCTGATGTGTAGGAGGAACAAATACATGGATGTCTTCATCAAGTGGAAGGGCATATGCAAGGGCTTTGTCTTTGTCAAATCTATCATCCAGATCTTCAACATGAGAAAATTCATCGGGATCTTCTTGGTAAATTTCTTCATATGTGTGTTCTTCGAGAACTTATTCATCTTCAAGGGATAGTTATTTGGAAGGAAATAAATATTTTATATGATTCATCCTTTTCTCAACAACTTTATTAGCAGCCTTTTCCATTTCCATTTGTAGTAGTTCCCTCTTTGAGGCATAACAAGTTCTAGATGAGGGTTCATCCCATGGTGCCATATTTGCATTGACTGAAAATACGCCTCAATGGAGTTGCCAAATGAGATCAAGGCTCATCAAAGGATGGAAATGGATAAGGTGGGTTATTCTAAGATGGAGTCGCCAGATAAGCTTCAAGAAGAGCTCATCAAGGGTGGAAAGGGAACGCCCTTTCGGTGGAGTCTCCAGGAAAGCCAGGGAAAATGTGTTGGGATAGATTGCCAAAGTGTCGTTAGGGTCCGAAAGAGGATTCAAAATACTCCCCAACAATGGCGCCAAAATGTTATTGCACAAGTTGTAGGTTGGGAAAATCCCGAACCAACCATTAAATGGCGACAAATTTGAGAGAACCTATCCAGTGTCACCTTGGGTAGGTGTTCTCATCACTTTAGAGGTGAAGTGGTCACCTAAAGGGGGGAATCTTGGTGACCCTAGGGGGAAATGAGATGGAAAGTGTGATGTATGAATGAATGCCCCTATAGGTCAAGTTTCTATGTGTGGAGAAGGGATTGAGTAAGGTCTTGATGATAGGCAAGGGTTTCCAAGAAGTAATAGACCCTACAAATGTTGATTGTACCTTCTCGAGACACAAGGAAAACAATGATACAAGCCCAAATATATGATGGAAAATAAAGTTAAGATTGTTGTCCCTAATTGCATCAGTTATTAACAATATATATCCACAATAAAAATGATAATGAATGCTGCAAAACAAGTTGTTAAAAGTCTAGTTGAAAGATGAAGAGATAAACTAGAAACAACTAGATCAACTGAAGTAAAATAGTATTAGACTTTAGCAATGAAAGAAGGCTGTAATAAAAGTTGTTTGCAGAAATATTTTTCAGCCTTATGGCTGTATAAAAATTTTGTTACATCATTAAATTCAACCACCAAAACTCACAAATAATCCACCCAAAAGTTGCACTAGACCAAGAAGATAGAAGTGGTAAACTCTTAGCTAATTCTGACAGTTGAAAATCAAGTTATAAGTGAAAGAGTGTTAGGGTTTCTGCAATCCTAATGGATGAATATGAAAGTTTATAAAAAAATAAAGAAATACCCCTTTAGAGGGGACTCCCTAGTGGCTAAGAGGTGCTCTAGGCACAAGGAACAAAACCCAAATTGCAGAAAGTTGAAATGACAAAAATTCACATTTCCCAATGCGCTATTTTATTTTCCCAAAGAAATATATTCAGATTAGTGCCTTTAAAATTGGGTAAATAGAGTATTACAATAAATATTTAAATACCCTAGGGGCATAATCCCTTTTACTTCCTAGGGCATGCCAATCAAACTTAGGGTAAATCTAAGAGGGTATACACACTCGTAATCCTCCTAGAAACCCTTGCAAAATAACTTGTAAACTTTAGCAAAATAGATGAAGCTTAATGGAGGGTGTGTCCAACATACTCCTCCTAGGGTTTCAAACAACCATAACCAAGAAAGAGTAATAAATAACTGACAATGCATATTTTTCCTTACCAATTCCAAGAGAGAGAGATCAAACCCTAGTTTCACCTAGAAAATTCACCATAAGCATCAACAGAACAAGCATCCAAGAGGTGTGCACCACTCCTCTTCATCCATTCACCAAAAGATAGCACCATGAAACATTTGCACAAGAGATAAACACCTAATTCCAAAGAATAGAAGAAATTTCATCCAAGTACTGTAATACCCCAAGGACGAGCCCCAGTTATATCTGTGTATTGTAAACATGTTTTGTAGGCTGGTGCACTGAGCAATTGTAAGCTGGTAAGCTTATGTGAAAGTAGGTCGGAGAGCCTAGGTGTTAAAGGCCAAGAGCCTATTTTGTACCTGTAATTATGCACTTTATTAATACAAAAACATCGTTGCATGTAGACCGACCACGAATAAAGAGTGATGGGGGACTAAGTTTCCACAGGGTTGGGTAAGGGAGGAGGCTAAGTGTGTGGGCCTAGGGGCTAAGCTAGGGGGCTTACCTCTAAAGGGGATAATAATTTATTATTATTTCCTAAAGGCTAAGGTGGACAATTGACCATGTATTGTCCTAAGTTCTTGGAAAGGGAACGAGTGCTAAGTGGAACTCATGCAGTTCCAGGAAGACAAGTGTCGACCTGGGCACATGCAGTTAAAACAGATTATTCAATTCGTGTTAGGGGTTCATCCTCCATTCTAGCATCCACTTTCTATCCTGTTTTGCAAGAAAACTAATCTTTGCATACCCTCACGCAACTCTGAAACCAGAAAACCGTGAGGCCGACTTGTGATGTTTTCCTGAGAAGCTGACGCATCCTCCGTCTGAACCCGTTTTGACTCTGTGTTGGACCTCTGCATAAGACACACACCTCTAAAAATCAGACTTGTGAAGCTGACCCCAATCTTCTATGAAGCCTGAGCATCCCGTAAATGTCTATGTCATGTGTGTTATAATTGTGGGTTTTTGCGACCATGCAGTCCCTTGGCTGAGTGTGGTTGTCACCGTCGTTTGTTCCTTGCTGAGTCTTGTTGTTGTCCTCCTTGTGCGAGAACGAAGTTGAAGAAGGAGGTTGTCAGGCCTGTGTGCAACACTCTCTCCATGTGAGAGAGGTGGTTGTGGTTGAAGAGGTAGGTTGTCAGGCCCGTGAGAAACTCTCTCCAAGTGAGAGAGTGTGTTGTGGAAGTGAGTTATCTTGGAAGGGGTCTCGTAGTTGCTACAGAGCTCTGAGAATTCTGGTCCGACTAGTTGCTAGAGCCAAAGAAAAGGGAGGTGAAGCAACCGATGGACTGTGTGACAGTGAAGGTGTATAATCCTGGGGTGGGATAGACATGTCGGGAATGAGAGTCTGTGAGTAGTGGGCATAAGTGGCTCCTGGGAAAGAATCCTTCCTCATAAACTATGTGTCTTCTTATTGACCTTTCCTAGCCTAGGATTCCCTTACCCGATGGAGCATAATCCCATCTCAAGGGTGACCTACTGCTGTGAGTGATGAGCAATGTGGTCTAAGGTTGGGAGGTTCGTGGAAGATCTGCACACAGTTGGTGGTGTTATTCCAGTTGAAATATAAGTATAATTTATGTGCTTAATTTTATGTTATGCATACCTGTGATGCTTGAAAGTTATCATGTATTCCGTTGCATATATGAATTATTGTCTAGTACATTTGAATCTGTATGGTAGCAATAACTCTATGTTATGTGTTCTATTTCAATTAAAATGAATGTTAGATATGTGTGTGTGAATGTTCCACGTGGTAGTGTTACTCAACCTGTTGAAAGGATGGGGATGTTTTTGTTTGGTATCGCAGCTAAGAAAGAGCTAAGTAGTGACATTGGTGGCCTGGTGATGGTTGGGGATGTTACAAATTGGTATCAGAGCCATGGTTTCGACACTGAGCCTGGATGGGCCATGTTAATGGTTAACGAGACAAAGTTTTCACAGTGAATTGTTATCGAAAGGGAAAAAATTAGAGGTTCAGAGTGTTGTTGGGTGAAAGGAGTGCGTCGACAGACTCTTTGACTCAAAAATCTTGGGAGAAATAGATTGAATTTTCTCATGAAGGGATGCAAAGATATTTTGCAAGGAGTGAACAAATCCAAAAATTGACTAAGTGTTGAAGAAACCCTCTAAGGAGAAAGGGGTTAGAGAAACGAAGCTCAGGAGGAGGAGTGACAACAGTCGTTAGATCTATTGTTGGAAGGAGCCTGGACCATTAGATTCGTGTCCAGGAAAGAAAAGGAGAGCGATGAGGAGGAAACATATCCCAAGCCATCGGATCTGAGCGCAAAGGATCGACAGTCGTCTGATCCAGGTTGATAAGTGGTGCAAGATCCACAACTCTGGAGCGAGAGCACTTCAGAAGTTCTGTGATCAAGGAGAAAGTGAAATAGCCAAAGTAGATCGCAATCGTCTGTTGCAAAGGACACACGTCAAGAGATCGTGTAATTTGGGTGGAAGTACTTCATGAGGAGGCAAGTGCTGTGAGTTTGAAACTCTAGAAGACCGAAGTGACGAAGTCACTCTTAGACATTGATTATGAAGGAGGACACACGTTGGTATATTGTGAACTTCAGGGAAAAGAGAGCGTAGGGGAGTTGAAACTCCCGAAGCTCGAAGAGCCGAAGTGGTGAGTCATGATGACATCAATAGAAGGTGACGTGGACCTTTCCTATACCTTCCACATGCCCTCACCCATAATGTTTATAGTTGTACTATGTGGGCCCTGAGGTTGAATAACATAGTTAAAGGTCGGAGGACCCACACTGGAGTTTATCACGATATATAAAGATCGACGACCAGGAGGCATTGCGGGGACCCAAGTTGCACGAGAGTTAATTCTCCAAGGCGGCCCCGCAATCCAAACAACGGTTTTCCTGGGGGGTTACGTGTCAACGTCAGAGAAATTGCGGGATGAAAGGGGGGTTACTCCAAACCACCATTGAATGCCCCCGCAATTGGAAAAGTGTAAGTGATGTGATGTAATGACGTCAACAAAAGTGTCATGGAAGTATTCGGAAATTAATGGTCCAGGACGATGGGGGTGTGCGGATGTGAAATCCTCTGAAGTCCTGAAGCTCCGAAGTCCCGGAGCTCACATGCTTAAAGTTCCACAGTGGGTTTCAGCCAGTGGATGTTGGGTAGTAGTGGATGGTTGATCCACCATTACTTCAAGAGTTTGTTAATTCAAAACTCTTAGAGTCTGTTGTGATGTATTATGAAGATTTCTGAAACCTGAAGTTCCAGGTAAGAACCTATCAACCTAGCGCTTGGTCACAACCCTTGATTGCATGGGTTGGAGTCTAAGAAAAAGGGGCTAATGTCCAAAAATTATAGCAAAGAAGAGCTCCAAAAGAAGAAATCTGTGGGGATTCTTGATTGAATGAGAATAAAAAAGAATGAAAACTGAAAGTTTTCTTGAATCAAATTTGTTTATGAATGTTGTGGGATTTGTTAAGGAATGATGGCCTGATAAATTCCAATTATCTGCACATTGTGTTTCCAGAATTTTAACGAGTTCTAGAACCAAATAGAGTTGCCACTAAGTGCAAAGAAATGGAAGAGGAACAGACTGCTTCCAGTTCAGAGAATGAAGCAAAAGGAATGGATGTCCATTTGGGAGTTGAAGGATAGAACTCCAATGGACATGGAGAAGAGATAGATAAGGAAGGGCATATGATGAAAACCATTGATCGATTGCAGAAAGATGCCCGGACTAACCAAGCAGATAACAAAAATCTCATGAAATCCAGGGATCAACAGGGAGAATTCAACCTAAAGTTGATGTAGAGCCTAGAAAGGATCGAAAATAAGTTGGATAAGGAATGTGATTCAAGCAAAACGGGGAGTCATGAACCCTCTGAGAAGAAAAGAAGATCAATAAGCATTAGCAGGCATCGTTGTCACTCCCCAAAACATCCCAATAAGGAGGCACGCAATAGTTCAAGCCCATCTCCTACCAGAAAACATAGGAGATTTGGAGTGGATGAACTAAAGGGATAAATGAACAAGATTAAGCCTCCTATGTTTGATGGAGAACACAAGAAGGAGGAAGATGTCGAGACATGGTTGCTTGGCATGAGGAAATATTTCCAACTGCATGATTATTCCTCTCATGTAGAAGGAATAATTGTAATGTATCAACTGAAAGGAAAAGCATCCATGTGGTGGGATCAAATTGTGCAGCTGCAACACATTAGAGAGAAAGATGTTACCTGGAAAGAATTCAATAAATATTTTGAAAAGAAATATTTGACTAAAAGATACTATGACAGAAAGATGAAAGAGTTCTTTGAACTCAAGCTGGGAAACATGTCCATTGATGAATACAAACGAAAGTTTTTGGAGTTGTTGAAGTATGTTTCGTTCATCAAGGGTCAAAATTCAAAGGTATCTGAGTGGACTACCACCTTCCATTGGGGACAAGATTCAGTATGATGACCCTAATACTATGGAAGAAACTATAAGAAGAGCAAAATGCTTATGTGAACAACAAAGAGAAAATCCTACTTTTCGGAAGGCCTGGGATGAACAGAAGAGGTTTAAAAAAAAGCAAAGGCAGAAGGGAAACAAACCACCCTTTTTCAGGAACAGTCCTCAAGGACAATTAGGTTTTAGAGAGCCCAGGAAGGGTGAAGTAGGTGGGCAATTGCCAAGGTAGAAACCTATGGAATATTAGGGTTGTAAAGGAAATCATAGGTACAAAGACTGCCCCCACAGAAATGACAAAGTGAGAGCTGTCCATAATGTTTAGCAAGCTGAAACAGTGGAGGACATGGGAAATAGAATACCAAGGATCTATGCAGCCCTGGACAACAAGCAAGATGAATTTCAATCACACATGATTGAAGTGGAAGGTATGACCAACAACCATGCCTTTACTATTTTAATAGACTCAGGATCTAGTCATAATTATGTAGATTCTAGAATGGTGGAAAGGTTGCATTTACCAAGAAGAAAGCATGAGAAATATTGGTTGGTGCATCTAGCTATAGGAGCCAAGAGAAAGGTTGTTGAGTTGGTTAAGTCATGTCCAGTGGACATGAATGGACTGAGAACAAAGGATGAATTAAATGTTTTACCTTTAGGTTCCTATGACTGTCTAATTGGGATGGATTGGTTGGACCAACACCATGCCATCTTAGACTGTCGTAACAAGGAATTCACTTGCTTGGATGAGGAATGGAATTAGAGAACAGTCCAAGGAATTTTCAGAGCAGTTGTTGTCAGAGAAATCTCAACAATGCAACTGAATAAGAGCTACATAAAAGGCTGTCAATTATTTGTAGCCCATGTGGAGGAAGCATCTAAGGATGAGGTCTCAAATATTGAAGACCATGCAGTATTAAAAGATTTCGAAGATGTATTCTAGGAGGTACCAGGATTACCCTCGAAAAGAGATATTGACTTCTTGGTAAACCTGATGCCTGGAGCCGCTCCAATGTTGAAATCTCCTTACAGAATGAGTACACAAGAGATGAAAGAACTGCAATTGCAGCTTGAAAATATTTTGAAGAAGGGGTATATATGCCCAAGTGTGTCACCTTTGGGAGCCCTGGTCCTGTTCATGAAGAATAAGGATGGGACACTGCGATTGTGCATCGATTTTAGACAATTGAACAAAGTGACTGTTAAGAACAAGTATTCTTTGTCGAGAATTGATGATCTCTTTGATCAGTTGAAGGATGCCAAGATATTTTCAAAGATAGACCTCAGGCTAGGTTACCACCAGGTAAGAATTAAGGATGAATACATCGGCAAGACCGCCTTTAGAGAAAGGTATGGTCACTATGAATTCACAATGGTGCCATTTGGGTTGTTGAATGAACCTGTTGTCTTTATGTCCCTAATGAATGGCATATTCAGGGAATATCTGGACAAGTTTGCCATAGTATTTTTGGATGACATTTTGGTGTATTCCAAGTCAGAGGAAGAGAATGAACAACATCTGAGGATGGTTTTGCAGGTTCTAAGGGAGCACTATCTGTATGCCAAGTTGAGAAAATGCTCGTTTTATCAAAATAAGATCCATTACTTGGGGCATATCATTTCAAAGGATGGGATAGTCGTGGATCCTGAGAATATTGAGGCCATCAGAGAATGGTCAACACCAAAGAATGTGACAGAAGTCAGATCCTTTATGTGTCTAGCTAGTTATTATAGAAGGTTCATTGCAGGGTTCTCAAGGATATCTCACCCTATCACTTCCTTAAAAAGGAAGGAGAATAAATTTCAATGGACAGAGGAATGTGAGAAAAGATTCTAGTGATTGAAGCGGCTGTTAACCAGTGATCCAATCCTGAGGATTATAGATCTGAATGAGGATTTTGTGGTTTGCATAGATGCATGCAAAGAAGGACTGGGAGGATTCCTCAACCATAATGGGTTTGTCATATGTTATGAATCCAGAAAATTGAAAGAGGATGAAAAAAACTATGCCACTCATGATTTGGAGTTGGCAGTTATCGTTCACGCTTTGAAGAAATGGAGGCATTACCTCATGGGAAGGAGGTTCTAACTAAGGACAGACCTTAATGGTCTGAAGTATTTGTTTGATCAACCAACCTTGAATTCTAGGAAAAGTAGGTGGTTGGAGTTTCTTTGTGAATATGACTTTGATATGAAGCATATCAAAGGAAAAGAGAACAAAGTGGCTGATGCGCTCAGCAGGAGAGTGCATGAATTGCATGATACGACCATTAGCATGTACTGAACTGATATTAAAAACATAATTTTGGAAGCTGCAAATGCAGATTTGTAGTTCAAGGATTTGGTAGCAAAGCTACAACAAGGTGAGATGCCACATAAAGTGGAAAATTATAAATTGGAAGCCGATGGAACACTTCTGTACAAGAACAAAATTTATGTACCTAATGTCCAGGACTTGAAACTTATGATTTTGAAAGAAATGCATAATGTGCCTTATGTTGGGCACCCTGGATATTAGAAAACCATGGCAACAGTCAAGAGCCATTACTTTTGGCTAGGTATGAAGAGAGATATTGTTGAATACATCACTAGATGTATGGAGTTTCAGAAGGTTAAAGCTGAGCACAGGCACCCAGTAGGGTTGCCACAACCTTTACCCATTCTTGAGTGGAAGTGGGAGGTAGTGACAATGGATTTCATCATAGGATTGCCCAGGACCAGAAAACAACATGATTCAATCATGGTGGTGGTGGACAAGCTTACAAAAGATGTCCATTTTATTCCATTAAAGACTACTCACAAGGCAACTAACGTTGGTGATATTTTTATGAGGGAAATAACACGATTGCACAGTATTCCCAAGAAAATTGTGTTTGACCGAGACCTGAAATTTACCCCAAAAGTTTGGAAGGGGTTGTTAAAAGGGTTTGGAACAAATCTGAACTTCAACACTGCTTATCATCCTGAGTCTGATGGGCAGACAGAGAGGGTGAACCGAGTGATAGAAGATATGCTAAGGATGTATGTGATGGACAAACCATCTAAATGGGAAGACTACCTACACTTGGTAGAATTTGCCTACAACAATGGGTATCAAGCATCGCTGAAGATGAGCCCATTTGGAGCACTTTATGGCAGAAAGTGAAATACTCCAGTAAGTTGGGATAATCCATCTGATCGAGCAGTGCTTGGGCCAAAGTTGCTCAAGGAAATGGAAGAGCAAATGCTAAAAATCAATCAGAATTTAAAGGATTCCTAAGACAAGAAGAAAAGTTATGTTGATAAAAACATAACCCACAGAGAGTTTAAAGTGGGAGAGCATGTTTTCCTAAAAGTGAAAGCCAATAGAAGTTCCTTGAGGCTGGGAAACTGTTCGAAATTGGCAGCCAAATTTTGTGGGCCATTTGAAATCCTAGAATGGATTGGGCCAGTTGCATATATGCTTGCGTTACCTGCATCCATGATTGTACATAATGTGTTTCATATTTCATTGATTAAGAAATATATACCTGATGCTAATCATGTAATCGATTGGAATGTGATTCAGGTGGAGCAAGAAGGTGTCTTGAAAGTGCATCTGATGCACATATTGGACCGGAAAAGAAAGCATCTTTGGAATCGAGCCATAGGGCATGTAAATGTCCAGTGGACCTGGTATGATCCCGAGGATGCGACATTGGAGCATGAGGATGCTATGCGAGTAGAATAACTGCATCTTTTTGAAGATTTTGGAAATCTTGCTAATGTTGTGTAAGTAAGTTGCACTGAGGACAATGCAAAAATAAGGGGAGGGGATTGTAATACCCCAAGGATGAGCCCCAGTTATATCTATGTATTATAAACATGTTTTGTAGGCTGGTGAGCCGAGAAATTGTAAGCTGGTAAGATAATATGTGCAAGTAGGTCGAAGAGCCTAGGTGTTAAAGGCCAGGAGCATGTTTTGTACATGTAATTATGCACTTTGTTAATATAAAAACAGTGCTGCGTGTAGATCGACCACGGAGAAAGAGTGATGGGGGACTAAGTTTCCACAGGGTTGGGTAAGGGAGGAGGCTGAGTGTGTGGGCCTAAGGGATAAGCTAGGGAACTTATCTCTAAAGAGGACAATAATTTATTATTATTTATTAAAGCCTAAGGTGGACAATTAACCAAGTGTTGTCCAAAGTTTCTGGAAAGGGACAAAGTGCTAAGTGGAAATCATGTGGCTCTAGGAAGACAAGTGTCGACCTGGGCACATGTAGTTAAAATAGATGAGTCAATTCATGTTGGTGGCTCGCCTTCCATTTTGGAATTTGTTGTCTATCATGTTTTGTTGAGAAAATGATCTCTGCATACCCTCACACATCTCTAAAACCAGAAAACCATGAGGCAGACTTGTGATGTTTTCCTGATAAGTCGACGCATCCTCCATCTGAACTTGTTTTGCCTCTACGTTGGACCTCTGCATAAGACACACGCCTATGAAAATCAGGTCCATGAATCCAACCCGTGTCTTATCTGAAGCCTGAGCATCCTGTAAATGTCTATGCCACGTGTGTTATAACTGTGGGATGTTGTGGCCATGCAATCCCTTGGATGAGTGTGTTTTCTGCCATCGTCTGTTCCTTCCTGAGTCTTGTTGTTGTCCTCCTTGTGCGGGAACAAAGTTGAAGAAGCAGGTTGTCAGGCCTGTGTGCAACACTCTCTCTAGGTGAGAGAGGTGGTTGTGGTTGAAGAGGCAGGTTGTCAGTCCTATGAACAAATCTATCCAGGTGAGAGAGTGTGTTGTGGAAGTGAGTTCTCCTGGAAGGGGTCCCATAGCTGCTACGGATATCTGAGAATTTCGGTTCGGCATGCTACTGAAGCCCAAGGAAAGGGAGGTGAAGCAACCGATGGACCGTGTGACAGTGAAGGTGTATACTCCTGGGGTGGGACAGGCATGTGGGGAATGAGATTCTGTGAGCAGTGGGAATAAGTGGCTCTTGGGAGAGAATCCTTCCTCATAAACTGTGTGTCTTCCTGTTGACCTTGCCTAGCCTAGGGTTCCCTTGCCCGATGGAGCTTAGTCCTAGCTCAAGCGTGACCTACTTCTGAGAGTGATGAGTAGTGTGGTCTAAGTCTGGGAGGTTCGTAGAAGATCTACACGCAGTTGGTTGTGTTATTCCAGTTGAAAGATAAGTATAATTTATGTGTTTAATTTTATGTTATGCATACCTGTGATGCTTGAATGTTATCATGTATTTCATTGCATATATGAATTACTATCTATTACATTTGAATCTGTATGGTAGCAGTAACTATGTGTTATG
>SNQJ01S0031047.1:79391-90913 GCA_010110895.2 Picea sitchensis | reverse complement strand
TTTTTATATTTAGATGTGGTGATTGGTGAAATTCATTGATTATGTAATTAATTCTACATATTGAAAGACGTGAAGGGAGCAATAACAATTCAATTCTATCAACCAATTAGAAATGAGAAACACAAATATTTTTATTATATCCAAAAATATATATTTGTTTTCCTATGTTTTTTTTTTTTTAAATAAAAAAGGTGGAACCTGCTATATTAAGTTATCGAAAAAATCTTGACAAAATTTACAGAGATATAAGTCTAAGTCACCAAAAATGTTGTCATTTTACCGAAAACCAGCATGGTTTGGAGAACTGTCTTGCCCTCTGTCCTTCCCGGAGGAAACCAGGACAGATGGCTATAGTCCAAGTGAACATGTAACAGTAGTAAGATAAAACAAAGAAACAAAATAGCATAGAAAACCTAAATACCCGGTGACCCGTCGCCCTTGCTTGTCTGCCACGTGGACCCCGCTAGAATGGAGAATGCCTGTGCACAGAGAGGGCACTTCCTCTTTGCTGGAGCATTTGAGTACGCGTCAAGGAGCAAGTCCAGACGCTGGCCCATGAGAAGGGCTCTGTGATCCAGGTCTGCCATGTGGCCTCGGAGTTTGAACACTAGAGCCAGATGCTCTACACGGAGGAAACTACCATGCAAGCCATGCAAGCCATTATCCGCATCGTCGAGGATTACGTCCCTCATTTCCACTGTCGCTCCACCTCCAGCTTCGAGCTCCATCAGTTCTGCACCGGTCACTTCCTCCTTCCTCGCAGGGTTGTTCTCGTCCGCGTTCTCTTCGACTCTATCTTTGTCCCGATTTACTTCCTCGAACATTGCCTGCCTCGCATGGCTGGTGGGGCTGTAGTCACTCGGCCACGAAATTTCCTCGACAATGCACGCAGGGATGTCATTTGCCAGTGCAATNCCTGGTGGTTCGTCTCCATGGCTTGGGGTTCCGGGGTGGTCGTCAATTCCATGAACGGTATTTCTTCCACATAACAGGTGGGGAACGCATCCGCAACACCATCCTCCAGCCTGATTTCAGACTGAATTGTCGTGGTCTCACTGCTGCAACCAACCCCAGTCTCAGCAATGATGGCATGCAGAGCCAATTGGTCAGCTCGAGCCTTCTTTCGGAGGATGGAGGTCGTCAACGATAGAGCCCGCTCCAGCTTCTCCTTCCTTTGCTGCTGCGCTTTGTGAGTGTACCAGGCCGAGACACGTCGAGGCCTACCCCGCTTCCTGGTCATAGTTGCCAAGGAATATATAACAATATAGTGAGGATGCAACGAGATGAGAGTAAACCAGGGCGAGAAAGAAACAGAGCTGGACTAGAGCTCCCAGATGAAGGGGAGAGCCGAAGCAAGAGCAGACCAAATCTGACCAGGTGCTCGAAAAAACAAATTGCCCAAGGCCAGATGCACCTGGCTATCCATAAACCTTGGCATGTTGAGTGCGATGTGAGCGAGAGTGTTCGCCCGAGGGAGGTGTCCCTCCACCGTATATTTGCTGTTATGGTCGTCTACCATCGTTAATGCAGGGCAGGAGGGTGGCGGCCATAAGCATTTATGCTATGGCTTAGTGCTGAGCCAGGTGTCGAGGAGCGTCCCCGTGTCACCCCATCCGGGGCTATTTGTTTTCCTATGTTAAACATTACATTGCATACACAAATTTATGGTAAAAAACAAATTAATGTCACATCAAAAGCAAACTCATTACTATAGTCCCATGGCAGGGACTAATAAATATTAGTGTGAAACTAAGTCCATGCATTATAGATTAGAATGTTCAAGTATAAAACTAATGGTGATGACAAATCACAAAGTATACGAGTATATGAGGTAATTTGTTATTGTTGAGGTTTTAAGTTTTTTTTGGTTTTAATTGAAGTGATTTTCACATCGTTGGAAAGGTTTCGATGTGTAGAATAGTGTTAAGGGGTTTTGAGTTATGATCACAAATTTTTGACCCCGACAAATGTCGTTTGATATCTCAAAATGACTCTGCAAGGTATCAAATCCCAAATCTTCAAACTAGACCTATCACTAAAATGGGTCTTCTAAACCAATTCTTGCAATTTTTCTACCGAGATAATACCAAGATAGATGACATTAATGATCCAATCTAGATCATATAGTATCAATAATGAATTCATAAATACTAGGCTTTCGTATTATCCATGTTACCCTTATTTGACATGTCATCCTAACCCTATCATCATTGATGTGTTCAATTTCAATCCCTTTTCTATCGTGGATTACACCATATTCGATGTTAACCCTATCATCATTGATGTGTTCAATTTCAATCCCTCTTCTATCGTGGATTATGCCATACTCGATGTAGAGGTTGTCCTCCCCCATCTTGGTCTTGTTTTTCCTCTTTTTCCTGTGAATGTGGTAGTGACTTTTGTACCTTTGTCAAATAGATGAATTATATCCTTACTATCTTCCACATCAATTCTATAAACTTGTCTATCCATAACTATCATTAAACACCCTCTTAATAAGAAATTTTACTTAATACAAAATTTTACTAAATACAAGAGTCCTTATACACCCTTTTAATAAGAAATTTTACTAAATACAGGAGTCCTTATGACATTCATGATGATGGAATATAAACTCATAAATCCTCTTTGAACTTAGTTTAAATTTAGCCAACCTTCATATTGAGCTATAGGTTTGTACACTTTAACCTTGAGAGCTTGAAATAGGTCCCCATTTATAAGGTCATGGTCAATAAACACGATGTTCTTTATTTTCCCATTTTCTTCATGAAATTGACCATGACATTAACTTAGGTGTCGATTATATAAGCTCATAATACCTCCTCCTTGTCTATGAAGCTAATATTTTCAATTATTAACTTTCAACCCACACCCATCCATGCAAATATGGAATTTACCAACCAAAATTCCCATCATAGTAACAATTTGACTATGAGGTCCCATTTAAATTTAAATATACATAAAATCACTAAATCCTTTACATATATGATTAAAACTGTCAACATCACAGATAAAAGGTTGTTTCGAAATTTCAAAACCATGTGCTTAATAGATGCGTTGTACACCGAATCTGGCCAGAGCGTAAACGCTTATATGCCCATTATAAAGGTGTTGACGACCATACCCAAGCAAATCGTGTTGAACCTCCACAAGGGACCTACATTCATTTTGTTCGTACTCATTACCTTCACCGTCCTATGAGCTTATTGCAATTTCCCTTTATAAGGTATTGGATAGTGTGAAGAAGAAGACTTTTACTATGATTTGAAGTCATAGTGGGGTCCACAATATCGTTCGCTTCTGTCGTCGATTTGATTCATTTGTTTTGGATAATAATTTTGAGGTTATAAATTCTAAAACAATTTTGGATCTGCTATATCTTTTTTCACGATTTTCTAGAGATATTGCAGTTCCACATATCACAATCATACAAGATAACAAGAGTTACAAGAGCTTTAAAGATGAGTTTTTTTTTATCCTATAGCTAAAAGTTTATTGATTTACAATTGTTTTCAATTCCATAATAAGCTTTCCACCTTCCATTTATTATTTTCTCAATGCTATAGTTCTAGTTAAGTTTGTGATGAGGATCGATTATGAGATATTTGAATGAAGTCACTTCCTCCAAATTGTTGCCATCATACGTGAAAATTAGCGTGAGTGATTTTTTGGATTTAATTATCAAAACCTTTGTTTTGTCAATATTAACATTCATACCCATACTAAGAGCATAAATTCTTGAGGAATTTTAGTTGTTTCTTGAGTTCAAAGGGACTTCTAGCCATAAGGACAATGCCATCAACATAAAGAAGAAGGATGATAACTATACTAGTGAGAATTGGGCAGACACAACTCACTTCTTCCAAACAACCCTCTAACTAGTCAATGCATATGCCAAAAATGGTAGGGGACATGTGACAACCTTGCTTAACTCCTATATTACAATTACTTTCTTCTGACTAGCCATAGGTGTTCCTAAACTTGGCACTAACATTCTCATACAACCTTGTCGTGGTAACTCTGAACTTGAAATAAACTTTTAGCTCTTCTAACCTATTCCAAAGGTTAGTCCTAGACACCATGTCAAAAAAATTTCTAAGGTCAATGAAACAACACAAGATATTGGTTTTATTTTTGTGACACTCCTCCACAATGATCCTAAGTGTAACAAGGTGGTCCACAGTTGAATGATAGCTCCTAAATCTGGCCTAGCCTTTAACTTTTTTTTGTGGATTTCTAGCCATACAATGATCTTCTTTTCCAAAATAATTCCATAGAAATTAGCTAAAAGGGGCTAATCATAATGTCCTATAATTAGAGGGATTATTTTTATCCCCACTTTTAAAATAGGTACAATGAGGCTTTGAGTCCAAGGCTTAGGGAAGCACTACTTGACTACTAAATTGAAGAGCTTGTGGATGTGAGGGATGAGGATAGACCCTCTGATTTTTAAGATTTCAGCTTGATAACCTTCAATGTCCTTAATTTTCCCTTTTGCAAGCTACTCAACCCCATGTCCTTAATTTTCCTTTGCAGCTACCAACCCACACTCTATGTCTTTTATTGAAAAATCTTCTTCCTTTATAAAAATAGTTTAACTATTGTCCACAACATTTATAAATTTGTAAAAAACAATTACTCTAAAAAAAAAACATTCATAAATTTGTAAAAAACAATTACTCTAATAAAAACAACATTCATAAATTTGTAAAAAACAAATACTCTAATAGTTTGAATGTTACCCATTAATATATATATATATATATATATATATATATATATATATGATTTAAATAATTTTTAATATTTATAATCATATAATATAATAAACTCTAATAGTTTGAATGTTACCTACAACTAAAATATATATATATATATATATATATATATATATATATATATATATATATATATAAATAATTTTTAATATTTATAACTCTAAGTATAATATTAATCAATCACATGTAATATGAATATGAATCAATTCTACTTTTCTTACTTTCTTTAAAGATGGTGTGTGATATATTTAGTAACAAGACTAATTTGAAAATAATTTTATTTTAACTTTTTACAATTTTTTTTAATGTTGTGGGTAACATTCAAACTATATATATATATATATATATATATATATATATATATATATATATAAATAATTTTTAATATTTATAATCATATAATATTAATCAATCACATGTAATATGAATATCAATCAATTTCATTTTTCTAATATTTTAAAGATGGTGTGATATATTTAGTAAATACACTAATTTGAAAAAATAATTTTTATTTTAACTTTTTACAATTTTTTTTTAATATTTTTGTATTTTTTCATTCAAAATATATATATATATATATATATATATATATATATATATATATATTATTTAAATAATTTTTAATATTTATAATCATATAATATTAATCAATCACATGTAATATGAATATCAATCAATTTCATTTTTCTAATATTTTAAAGATGGTGTGATATATTTAGTAAATACACTAATTTGAAAAAATAATTTTTATTTTTTAACTTTTTTTACAATTTTTTTTAATGTTGTGGGTAACATTCAAACTATTTTTAAAGTAATTGTTTTTAACAAATTTATGAATATATTTTAACTTAAATATATCTCTCCCTTCACCAATCAATAACACTAAACAAATCCTATTTATTATAACTATAACTTCTACTTGTAATCATTACATACACCAAACTACCATTTGCCACAAGCTCCTTCTTGTAATCATTACATACACCACTGCTATTTTTCACAAGCTCCAATGATGGCCTTTGCTTGTCACCTTTACACACCTTTTACTATGTGTGTCTCAATGCCCTTCTTGGAGAATGTTATATAATATATACATTAGAGATTGTGACATGATATATATATATACCTTCCAGATGGGGTGACATTTGTCAATCCTCGACAATCTGGCATTCAAGTGGACAATAGAGTTAATGCCCCTTGCCTCCATCCTTTCACCTAGTCTGCTCATCATGCCTAACATTCATGTTGTAGGGGTGTTAGTGCGTTGGTGCGGTAAGGGCGATTTAATGGAGCTCATAGCGAACCAACTCTGGCTCATTGGCTTAGGTACGATACAACTGGTAGGCATCAACTCATTCTTCATGGTGCTCCTCCCTGTCACCTCAAAGGCTTCTATGAAGGTAAGTCCTCACATGGATCATTTCATTCTGCAATTTTATTTGGCACTTTGTTTTCTATTTGAGCTTCCTCTCCACATGTGGGCTCTCACACCTAGGGCTTCCTTCTCCGTGTTGACGTCCATCTTTTGTCCGCTCTTCACCTATACACCAACCCATTTTCTCCTTCCCCTGGATATTGCACACCGTTTTCTTTTCCTCCTCTCTCTCTGTCGTGTTTACTCTATGTCGAGGGAACGAGGCAAGCCCAAAAGAGGGTCGACCTATTACAGCTTCGTAGCCAGACGCAATCATCTAAAACCCTCTCGACCCTCCAATCCGTCTACCAACTCAGTTGGCCCCTCCCTTTCGGACCAAAATTGGCATGAAAATCCTCAACTTCCTCTAGGGATTTTGGAGTCACCACCTCTCATTTCTGACCCCATGATCGACTTAGGAAACTGCCCAATATAGGAAGAAATCCATCCAAGTGGGTTGGATACTACCATAGTACTACCTGCACCTATTGTTGCTGCCAACCCCTCGGTCTACCCTGCGATTGTTCTAGGTGGCTGTGTGATTGAGGAAGAAATCCCCCCCAGCTGGCTGGAAAACTCAACAAAAGGGAAGGCCCCAGATACTACAGAATTGGCCCATTGTTTGGCTATGGAAGAGACTTCTCTGACAGGCCTCAATGTAGCAACAAGACATCCTGAGGCAATGGTGGTGAACACAGAGCAAGTATCACTCAACCCACGTCGTTTTTCGAAAGACCACCTTCAACTGATTTTCGAGATGCGCAGGAACCTGGAGAACCAACTCTACAATCAGAGCATACCCAACCGCCGCATGGACCTCCTGTTCAACTCCCTGTCCAACAAACCCACCCAGAGGCGATGCCTGACTTGCCGCCAACCGTTCGTCTTTACTTACAACTGTGATGGCTGCCCGGGTTCACCGCACCTCTAGTTTTCTGAGCATTATGTTTTCAGGTCTTGACAGGAATGAATTACAATCCATTTTTGTTTTCGTTAAAACTCTAGTTTTAGGATATAGCCACGTCTCTAAGTTTTTTAGGTCACCTATTCTGGTTTCCATGCATGTGGCAAGACATGTGGTAGACTTTGATCAATGTATTGACAAGGAAACTCTATAAGGAAATACAATATTTTTTATTTACAAAAAAAATAAAAATAATCTATGTTTAAGGTCACGGCCAAAGCCATACACCAAATTGGTGTATGCGACCCTCTTGTTTGTGGGACAAGGGATCCCCTCCGCCTAGCAATTTTACTGGTAAAGTCTACAGAGGTATACATACCCTACCCCCTTATAGATTTGAACTTAAATTATGTTGTTATTTAAATTGTCATATTGTGATTCATATATTTTATTTAATCATAACTATTGCAGAAGTCAACGAGAGTCAAAATTTGGATGATGCTTTGTTTGCCTCTAAAGGAAATGTTAAGTATGGAAATGCACACAATGTTAAAAAATAATAAAAAAATACCTATATTACAAAATTAAAAAATATATAAATAGGTTTTAGAGTAAAAAAAGTTCAAACCTACTTACAATAAATAAATTTAGAATTATATTAATTGATCAAGTTTAACAAAAAAATATTACATATTAAAGATTTATATTAGTTCGCAGAATTTAACAAAACATTATTACATATTAATAATGATGAGTATGATATTTAATATCAATATGGATCTTAATCGACTCTCCTATATGTTGGACTAGTCTACTTCTCCATGGTGGGGTGTGTGCATATTTTTACAAAACACTATTACCGAGATCGATCATTTGTGTGTGTTGTTCTAAACATGAAGTTTGCTCTGTAAGATTGATTTTCTATGATTATAAAATGTGAGTTTGATAAATGGAGGAGGAGAGACTAGTGAGAAGTCTAGTGAAATAGAAAGAAAAGGTTACTACCTCTAAGAAAAAATCATTGCAATTTTATAGTTATGTCAATGTATTCATAAACTAAGAATGGAAAATGTTACTTGGGTTTAGCTTGGATGGTTGTGAGAAATGATTGTTATCCTCCCCCCGGTTCAATTCCCATAAATAACATGTTAAGCTCATAATGAATATGTTGTAATGGCTTCGAGCCTATATGTATTGGAAAATTGCCTTTGATTCAATTGAATAGCAAGGCAACTGCTTTTCTGGGGAGGATTAAGAATGAAAAATAAATAATAAATATGGATAATTAATTTATTAAATAATTAACAAAACATTTTTTTTAAACGGAAATAATTAGAGTTCTATTATAAACATGGTTGCAACAAAGTTGAATCAACAAAATATTACATAACTTCCGTAGATAAAGGGTACCTCTTGAAGTGAGGAGAGAAGTCCATCCTCTGTTACTCTGATAGCTCTAGTTTTTTAACAAAAATGTTGACACTCTTCTAGGAGTATATTCTAACAAAAGAGATTAAAAGAAAAACAACTTCTCTTAACATAGAACCTGTCTTAATTTATCTTGAGGATGTTGTCCACTTCCTGTTGGTAATCTGCCTTAACGTTATGATCTTGCCGAGGTTGAAAATCTTGGTTAACTTCTTGCAAGGCTCAAGAACCTTTGGAAGAAATTGGGATTTGATGAACCAAAGAGTGATGGAGCATAGCTTGCTTTAATTCTCTAATGTTTGTTTGTGCAAACTTTTTTTAGAATGCAAAATGTTTGAACCTAGAGATTTTATCTCTCACAATACTTAATAAATTCATGTTGAAGTGAATCTAATCATATAAATAATAACAATTTGAATAATAAATCAAAAGCACTAAGATCGCGGTTGAAATATATATTATTGTATTTTTTTTTTCTTATTACACCACGTTCGTGGTAAGGGGACCAAAACAAGTAATTCATAACTTCATCTTTTAGATTTTATTACACATTTCACGGTAATTGATAATATTACACGCCGGTGGTAATGGGCAAACACGTAATAATGACTTTCTATTTTAGAGTTCGTTAAAAAATGATAGCAGTCACCACAAAGTCAAATATATCGTTCCCATGTATTATTGGATATTTTGGTGTTTTAAATGGACCATATAAATAAATAATATTGTGGAAACGGGGTGAATGCATTATAGTATACAACTAATGGTGCATGTATTATAGTATACAATTTGTATATTATTCCTTAGTTGAAGATTCCAACTCTTTCTATATGGATCTTCTTGAGGAATTGCCCGAGGAGGAGGACTTATAGGTGATATCAAATATGTTGCTAATCCATCTTGTGCATTCCACCAATATGCCTAAAGGAGTGGGAAGATCATACCTTAGAGTGAGACACTCCTCTTTTTCCTATCCCGTTTCACACTTTGGGGAATCTTTCCTTGCTTGTTGATTCAAAACTTAAGATTGGTTCTTCTCTGCAAAATGATTGGTTCCTTCCTTGCAAAATGTTTTTTTTTTAACCTGTTGTTACTTAATCTCACATCATCACTATAGTTTCCATGGCCCATTGATTTGAATGAGTACATTAGGGTCCATAATCTTGAGTGTCCCACAAAATGGTTGTAGTCTAGCATTAATATATCAATCTTTAAGAATAGGAAATGTTTCAACTAAGGTGTAGTACTAAGACTAAAGATTATGTGAGAGTGATAAAAGATGATAGGTCAAAACCATAACTAGAATCATATTTGGTTGATAACACATCCACAATTTCTATTAACCATGAGATCCACTTTTGTCTTGTACTTTATACTACATCCTAGACACAACCATTCATAACAACATATAAGAAGATGATGAAACATACGAATGTAGAACTATAAATAATACATCATTAGAATACATCATCAACATCAAAAACATTATGTGAAATGAAGGGTTCATTCCATTTATCTCCAACACCAACACATACATGATTCTAAAAATATTACAACACTCAACAAGCTCTAGAGAACCAACTCTCTATTATAGATTACCCATCCCCTAAACATCACCTCTACACCTGAACTGATTAACTATTTCCCACAACATAAACTACACATTTTGACATTTCTCTTCTTTTGGCGAGAAGATCATAATTGAAAATAAGAATTGTTATCTCATAGTCAGTACCATTAATGTCTTCTCACTGTTGCACATAGGGGATTGCAATATTTTGTCACTTTACCTTCTCAAAGTTGGGGATTGGGTCCCTTTGAATATGTTATTTGTCTCCCCACTTTCATTTGCAATTGATTCCACTTCCATATATCCTTAAGGTTCCCAAAATAGGTGGCTCAACTTTGATTCTCGATCTATTGACATGCACTATTATAATACAAGGTTGTAGCATTGCATCACACTACAATTATCCAGTGGAAAAAATCAATTTTGTATACCACAAAATGCAATGCAACATGATGCGTCAACATGCTTGTTGACTTTGCATCATTGTTCTCATTGTACACTCCTTGAAGCATCATTTTTGTGTCTCTATTTTCAATGTGCACTTCTTTCGTAGGTCTAATTTGCATTGTGTTCGCATCGAAAAATGTTGGAAAAACAAGTTCTCATTGTTAGTGTTGCATTGTTTTTGCATAAAAAAATGAGTTGTTTGCATCTTTTTTTGTCATTATGCATCATGTTAGCACCATGTTGAGTCTTATTAGCATCATTTTGGCAACATAGTGTAGATTCCTATTGTTAAAAAAAATAACTTTTGCATTGACTCTGCATCTTCCTAACATCATATTACTTCATTTACACATTGTTTTAGCATCATTTTTATGATGTAATAACCTATTTCATGTTGTATGTTGTAATAACCAATATCTTGTGTTGTTTCATTGACCTTAGAATTTTTTTTGACATGGTGTCTAGGACTAACCTTTGGAATAGGTTAGAAGAGCTAAAAGTTTATTTCAAGTTGAGAGTTACCACATGAAAACCATAACAACATCAATATTGATTCTACTTCTTCTTCTTCTCATGGACATGCACTTTCTGCTTATGGTTTCTCCTTCAATGCAACTTCTATTTCTTCTTCTAATGAGTGGCTTATTGATTCAAGAACATCTTATCATATGGCTAAGGATAAAGACATATTTTCTGCTCTAAATGAATGTAACACCAAGAAGATATTTATTGGTGATGATAGATCTCTTAGTGTTGTAGGATCTGGACTAGTTCAAGTAGATACTGGTCATTTCAATGATGTATTCTGTGTTCCAAGTCTTTCTTGTAACCTTCTATCAGTATATCAAATCACTCATTTAGGTGAAGGTAAAACCGTATATTTTTCACCTCAACAAGTTGTAATTAAGGATCTAAAAGATCCTAAGCATGTTCTTGCAACTGGAATTGTTGATGATATTACCAGGTTGTACAAGTTTGACA
>SNQJ01S0031047.1:68874-79341 GCA_010110895.2 Picea sitchensis | reverse complement strand
ATTGTTGATGATATTACCAGGTTGTACAAGTTTGACAACTTTGGGTCATCATCTTTTCCATCAGTTTTTGTTGCTCATAGCGATGACTTGAGAAAACTTTGGCATGAGCGGTTTGGTAATCTAAACTATCACTCATTGCAACAACTATGTAATCAACAGATGGTGACTGGTCTTCCTGTTGTTTCATGCAGAGATGGTGTTTGTGTCAGTTGTGTTCTCGGCAAACATCATCGAGACAGTTTTGACAAACGATCCTCTTGGCATGCCTTGGGCCCTTTGTAGCTTGTTCACGGTGACTTGTGTGGTCCACTTTCTTCTCCTTCTTTTTCTGGGTGCAAGTATTTCTTAATTTTCATTGATGATTTTTCCAAACGTACTTGGGTTTACTTCTTAAAACTTAAGAGTGAATTTTTTGACAAGTTTCTAGCCTACAAGGCCCTTGTAGAAAATAAATCTAGACATCAAATTCAAAGGTTAGGAACATATAATGGAGGCCAATATGTGAACAATAATTTTACAAGTTACTGCACTACACATGGCATCCAAATGAAACAAACTGTTCCATATATACACCACAACAAAATGGTGTTGTTGAGAGAAAGAACCACACATTAAAAGAAATGGCTAATTGTATGATCCAATCTAAGGGATTAAGTCTAAAGTATTGGTTGGAAGCCATCAACTGTGAAAATTACATAGTAAAACACACTCCCACAAAGGATCTTAAAAATATAACACCAAAAGAAGCTTGGACTAAAATTAAACTAGATGTAAGTCACTTCTGTGTATTTAGTAGTATAGCATGGGTTCACATTCCTGATGAGAAAAGGAAAGGATTGTAGACTAAAAGTGAGAAGTGTATATTTGTTGGTTATTTTGAATATGTCAAAGATTATAGACTTCTTCAACCACATTGTAATGAAATTATTATTAGAAGAAGTGTTAAATTTGATGAAAATCTCTTGGCCTGCGAGCCTAATTCAATGATTGTGCCTTCTTTGGCTTGCGAGCCATATTTGGCGTTTGTGCCTTCTTCTGTTCCTATTTTGGTTTCTTCTTCAGATGATGACAATGAGGATGAAAATCCACCTCTGCCTACTCACCTTCCTCTAGATGAGTCCATTGAACCTGAACCAACACCAACACCACCGCTTCCTAGATGGGTCTGTTCAAGAAGAGAAGAAATTGGTGATCTTGTCGGTGATCCTTCATATCAACGTTAGACACGTTCTCAGTTCTAGCGAGCCTCTTCTCTTTTGGTTCAAGTTTCAAAGACTCATTATCTAGAGGCATTTGCAGAAGATTTAGGTCAACTAGATTGGGATACAACAATGAATGAAGAGTATCGTTCTTTAATGGAAAATGATACTTGGGATCTTATACCTCTTCCAAAAGGAATAAAACTTGTCAGATGTAAATGGGTCTACAAAACTAAGTATGCATCAGATGAAAGTGTTGAAAGACATAAGGATCAGTTAGTTGCCAAAGGATTTTCCCAAGTTAAAGGAATTGACTATAATGAAACCTTTTCCCATGTAGCCAAAATGAATTCCATCTTCCTTGTTCTTGCCCTTGCTGCCTCATATAAATGGGAGGTCCATCAGATGGATGTTAAATCTGCCTTCTTGCATGGGGATTTGCAAGAAGAAATCTACATGGAATAACCTCCTGGCTATGTCTAGAATGACTCTAGCCTTTTTTGTCATCTTAAGAAATCTCTTTATGGTCTTAAGCAAGCTCCCTGAGATTGGTATGCCAAAATGGAAAACTTTCTCATCGACATCGAATTTTCTAGATGTCATTTTGATCCTAATGTATATGCCATGAAAGTATGAAGCCATCTCATAATCCTTGTCCTTTATGATGACCTTATCCTTATTGGTAGTGTCTCAAAACTTTTATACCATGTGAAAACCAGCCTTAAGAAGAAATTTGAAATGACAGACTTAGGATTTTTGCACTATTTCCTTGGCCTCCAAGTTTTGCAAACCAATGAAGGAATTTTTCTTTCCCAGTCTAAGTATACTTTTGAACTTCTTCGTCGCTTTCACATGGAAGATTGTAAACCAAACCCTTCTCCCTTCCAGTCTGGAGTCAAGCTTGCTGCCACCTGTACTTCTCCTGAAGTTGATGCCACCTTGTACCGTCAGTTAGTTGGTATCCTCTTATACTTGACTCATACCTGTCCTGATATTTCCTTTGTTGTTGGTCTTGTTTCCCGGTATATGCAAACACCCAATGGATTCCATTGGAAAGCAGCTAAAAGGATACTTCAGTATGTTCAGGGTACAGTTCAGTTTGGGATACATTATAGTTCAGGGGGGACTCCTTTATTGGTTGGTTTCACTGATTCATATTGGGTAGATGATCCTGATGATCAGAAGTCTATTGCAAGTTATGTTTTCAACGTTGGTTCAGGACCTATCACTTGGGCCTGTAAGAAACAACAAACTATTGCACTTTCTCTAGTAGAAGCAAAGTACCGGGCAACGGTAAATGCAAGTCAAGAAGCCTTGTGGCTTTGACAGGTCCTTTCAGAGTTTGGATTCCAGTAGTAGCATCCGACTAGCCTTTGGTGCGACAATCAGAGTTCCATCAAGCTCACCAAAGACCAAGTTCAACATCAACGCAAAAAACACATCGATTTACACATGCACTTCATCAAAAAGCTCATTCATGATCAAGTTATTGAAGTACTCTTTTTCCTTACAGAAGATCAAGTTGTAGATATTTTCACAAAGTCTCTTACATAAGTGAAGTTTTCCAAACTTCGCTCTATGTTAGGAGTTCAGGAAGTTTTCCTTAAGGGGGGATAGGCTCTAATGCCTCCTTCCTTCTCCTATTGTGTCACTATTGTAAATCCTTCAATCCTATCCCAAGTTGTTCTTAAGGGGGGATGTTAGGATATTTAGACACTTAGNTGGCCTCCAAGTTTTGCAAACCAATGAAGGAATTTTTCTTTCCCAGTCTAAGTATACTTTTGAACTTCTTCGTCGCTTTCACATGGAAGATTGTAAACCAAACCCTTCTCCCTTCCAGTCTGGAGTCAAGCTTGCTGCCACCTGTACTTCTCCTGAAGTTGATGCCACCTTGTACCGTCAGTTAGTTGGTATCCTCTTATACTTGACTCATACCTGTCCTGATATTTCCTTTGTTGTTGGTCTTGTTTCCCGGTATATGCAAACACCCAATGGATTCCATTGGAAAGCAGCTAAAAGGATACTTCAGTATGTTCAGGGTACAGTTCAGTTTGGGATACATTATAGTTCAGGGGGGACTCCTTTATTGGTTGGTTTCACTGATTCATATTGGGTAGATGATCCTGATGATCAGAAGTCTATTGCAAGTTATGTTTTCAACGTTGGTTCAGGACCTATCACTTGGGCCTGTAAGAAACAACAAACTATTGCACTTTCTCTAGTAGAAGCAAAGTACCGGGCAACGGTAAATGCAAGTCAAGAAGCCTTGTGGCTTTGACAGGTCCTTTCAGAGTTTGGATTCCAGTAGTAGCATCCGACTAGCCTTTGGTGCGACAATCAGAGTTCCATCAAGCTCACCAAAGACCAAGTTCAACATCAACGCAAAAAACACATCGATTTACACATGCACTTCATCAAAAAGCTCATTCATGATCAAGTTATTGAAGTACTCTTTTTCCTTACAGAAGATCAAGTTGTAGATATTTTCACAAAGTCTCTTACATAAGTGAAGTTTTCCAAACTTCGCTCTATGTTAGGAGTTCAGGAAGTTTTCCTTAAGGGGGGATAGGCTCTAATGCCTCCTTCCTTCTCCTATTGTGTCACTATTGTAAATCCTTCAATCCTATCCCAAGTTGTTCTTAAGGGGGGATGTTAGGATATTTAGACACTTAGAAGTTAGTTAAGATCTACTTGGTCTAATGTGTCATTAGGTAAAAGTGTGTTTCTTTAGTATGCATTTGTAGTTAGGAAATCCAAATGTCAAGATATTTTCATGACATAGAGTGATCTGACAGTTCATATTCTCCTCAATCTTAACGACCATTGATCTATGGCTTAACACTCCAATGGTTCATGATCTCTATTTAGAGAGCATGGAGGGTCATTTGCCAATGATCGATTGTGAGAAACCCTCTTGTAAAATATCTCTCTAATATTTTCTTTTGTATTAATAAACTTCTCCAAGTGGCCATGTTGGCTAGGGTTGTGGATGTTTCCCCATAGGAGTTTTACCACCTCAAAACATCGGTGTGTTGATCTTTGATCTCATTGTGTGAGTGGTTACTGAAGGTGTTTGTTCTATGTTGGAATACCTGTGTTGTCGAACATATTTTAAATACAAATTTGTCAAGACCAGATGGTCTTTCTTTATAGCCTTTACCTTGTTGAGCGGGCAATGAGTTGTTCCTACTAAACTTGTTCAAAATCACAAAAAATAAAGTCACCTATAAAATTCAATGACGATACATAAAGAAATATAAAAGATGAAGGACTAGAAACATGAGTGAGTACATATAAGACTAATTTGAATATACTTCAACTGATATGGTCTCTCCTACTCCCAATAGTTCCAGAGAATCTATGAAGGTCCCATTTATCACTAAAACATAAATTTGGGAATCATGCATATAGATGTTGCAATTTTCTCTACTTACCAGCATTACTTATATTTTCCCACTTTTTGTGATATTCTTTCAACCACTCCCCCAACACTATGTCAAAAAAATTGTTATTGAAAATTAAACCACTACCAAAATTTAAAATATCTCCTTCATCAATAACTTGTATAATGTCATAATTGAATGCATTTTCTCTATCTTCTTCTAATGAAATAAATCTTCATCTCTATTCATAATTGAATGAACGTTCTATATCTTCTACTAAGAAAATATATCTTCTGTGGTCAAACATTAATATGCACATCAAAGAGCAAAGAAGTGCCATAAAAATGTAGTATATTAGTTTCAATCAAATTCTAAGTTTCTCTTAAAACTGTAAGAGAAATAATACCATGGCCAATGTGCTTAGATCTAATGTGACTAAGACCCTTGGAAATCTCTCCTCGTTGCACTGAATACAAGTAATCCATATCCAAGCATCATCTCTCATTTTTTGTTATAGTCTTTAGAAATTATACAAGTTTTTTTTACCAATATTTTATGCAACATAAAACATAGTATAGTAAGTAATGATTATAAAATAAATACATATTTTTTAATATCATATAACAATCATTAAGTATGTAATTACAAATGTATTTTTGTTGATGTTTTCTTCATCAGTTGCAACTTTTTTACACTTTCTTGTCTCATGGTCCCCTCTTTCCCTATGTCTAACATCATCGTCCGAGGAACCTCCATCAAAAGCCATATGAATTGTAGATCTATTACAAAGACACACTACTAAGTTAACTACATAAAATCCATGGAATAAAATATATGAATAATTTGACCTGAACATTAAAATTATACACACATAAAATCAACATATGTAGAGACATAGTGACTAACACTCTAGCATTGCATGTTAGTCAAGGAGTTATTTTGATCCATAAATGGTGGGCATGTGGACTATCCATTTCGTCAACATGGATTCTTTGCAGAATTAATTTTTTTTTTCCAGTTCCTGAATGGGTACCCCTATTCCGGTTTGGGCTCAAGGATTTTGTTCAAAATATGGATGCAATGCCAAATTCATAATGCACTTATGCTTCATTTGAATGTTTTAAAACATGACTAACTTGATTGTTCTATATTATCAATAGAAGCCATACAAATCACACAATCAACAACATGATTTCTTTCTTGTTCAACTCTTCAGAATTAGGTGTATTTCTTAGATAGAATCTAACATGGAATAAACCAGTGAGCACCAAGGTAATGTGGGAGGAGGAGACTCAATGCTTAAAATGACAATCTAAATATTTCCAAATAGATGCACCATTGTATGCCAATTTTCAATTCGTATATAGAAATATAGTGAAGGTAACAAGTGCCAATATTTTTCTTCAGAAGAGTCGTCTTGATAGTTTCCAAAATTATAACACCTTTATAATGAAGTTCCTCAAATGTTCAACAAGTAAATTTGATCTACCTTGAGGCTATTTTTGTTCACTTGATCATTTTCTTGTAGAAATTTGTGTGGTTGGAATTCCTTCCCTCCTCGAGACCCAAAGGCATAGTTATGTTCTTTTGTTTGTAGAACCTGAAACCGAATTATAAAGGTGGACCTTCATTATTAGAATTTTTGTATTCCAACTTTCCCATGCCATTTAAATCACGAGGATTGGTGCTCCACATAATATATGTAACAATCCACTGGATATATTTTCCTTAGTTATATTTATGTGTCAAAATGAGAGTATACTGAACGAGCAACTTGACATTTCATAAGGAGACAACACGGGGTTACAATTACTATAATTGGAAAATTGTAGGAAATGGCTAGCCAACTCACATAGAACAATAAGACTCAATTCCAAGCTAAGTCACTTAAGAAATCTTGAGTGATTTAGGTATGTAGGTGGATGGACAAGGTTCAATACCAACTGACGTTGGATTAGAGGATTGATTTTTTGTAGCATACCATTGCACAATGTTTAACCAATGAACCCATAAATAATGACTAAAGGTGTATCTAATACCATCCACATAGGCACCAACTTGATTCCATTTCATCAATTCATTTAACATAATTAGAACAACAAGAGGAATGAAAAAATCCATAGTGGAGAGTGTTCAATCACACATCAAGATACAATATTTACCATGGAACCCAAACAAGAAAACTAGATCCAGTGGATATTTATCATGCTCGAGGAAATTCATTACAAATGGTGAGCTATGAATGCTCAAAAATCATGCATGTTACTCACTAGAAAAAAAAATTTACAGATGCCCATGGATAAGAGACACATTCACTCATTGTGTACAGGCTCCTTGACTCCTTTTTCCTTCGATATTCAAGCATGTCACACTCTTTAGGCTCTCATATCTTCTCTTCAAGCTTCCCAAGTTCCCTTTGCATCTTCCCATTGACACTTCTTCACTACAAACTTCATTTTCTTAATGGATTTCCTTGGGAGGCCAACCATCACAATGGTTTGTTTCCACTTTCAACTTTTCCAAAAGAACAATGTAAAAAAAAACAACAATGACATGCTTATTACAAAATTTACAAGAGGTAAAACAACCAAGTGGTTATTGCAAAGTTTGGCAAGGATCCAATTCGGATCATCCCTCCCCATTTGTAGGATTTTGGTCTCCAAAAGTTGGACCATTAATGAGATGGAAGCACGTGGCCTCCATTTGCCTCTCCATATCTACCATTCCCTTGCTAATGAAGGTTGCTTATTTCTTGCTTGTCTGCCCATGTTTTGCTACTAAAGGAGTTATTCTCTCTCTCTCTCTCTCTCTCTCTCTCTCTCTTGATGTGTTTTGACAAAGTATGCCTTCCCACCCTTAAACAAGCAATATTTTTTTTCTCTCATGTAGAAAGTAGCATCCCTATCCCATAAGTATGGGCTACCAAACATCATTCCATATACATCTAATGGTGCAACTTCACATTCTACTTCATCAACATAGTTAGTATTAATGAAAAACTTAATTTCGCATCTCTAAGTGATTCTCATAACAATTTTCCCTTGCAACCATGCTAGTGAAATTGACTGCACTAGATCATAAATTTATAGACTAAGCTCATCAATTAATGTTTCAGAAACCAAATTACATTGAGAATCACTTTCAGACAAAGATTTAGCTTCTGGTTCTTCACTTTAACTTTGATTCAAAATAGTGCATGTTTATCTCCACTCACCTTTGGTTACTGCAATGTGGTGCAAACTACAACTTCGTATAGATCAAAGGTGTTGTCTACAACTTCTTATTCTCTCTCAGTAGTTTCCTTTTCTTTACACTTGGAATTTAGCCACTTTGGTCCAACACTTCTCTTCCGTGTGCCGAACCACATTACAATGTTTGCAATGCCTATTAGGATCACTTCTTTTTTTGGCTATGGCTACCATATTCTTGTCTCTTCTCTTGCTAGTTTCTTCCTATCCCATCTGTTGTTTCCCCTTATTGGAGTCCAACTCAAAATGGAGAGCCTTCTTGCTTGCCTCATATATGTTTTTCACACTATGAAGCTGCAATTTTCTTTGAATGTGGATGAAAAGTCCTCCAAGGTACTTCACCACCACCCCTATCTCTTCCAAAGAGATACCCAACATCGTGGCCTACCTCCTGAACTCAAAAGTGTATTCTTGCACCCATTGTCCATGTTCTTGTCGAAGGTACTACCACTTCATGAGTTGATCCTATTCATGGCCTATGGAATAAAATTGTGACTTCACAATGCCTTGAAGTCCTCCCATTTTTTAATCATGGGATCTTTTCCTATCCCCAATGCATCCACATGACTCTCCCACCATAGAGAAGCATGTTCATACATCTTCAAATAGGCAAAGGAAAGATATGTTGTGCTTCTTAGATTTGATAAAGGCCAAAATAGACTTCTATTTGTTTCAACTATCTTTTCAAAACTTTGGCGTTAACTTGACCATCAAACATTGGTATATCAAGCTTTGGTTCAACTTTGAAAGGACCAACAAAGATGAAGAAAAAATGTTGTCATTACCTAAGTTTCCAAGTATCTCACCTTTGAAACCTTCTAGTCTAGCCTTGTGTTCTCTATGCTCAATCTCTATTGAGTGTGCTTCCTTGCCCTTCATTACTAGCAGTTGTGTTACCATCTTTGTTAGTGCAACAATGATCTGCTCAGCGAAGAAAATCAGACCTTCGATTCTTCCCTGTCATGTTCTTTATGATGACTCCCCATCACTGGTGGTCCTCTACTTCTTTGTAGGCCTAACAACAATGCTTGTCCACCATATTGGTATTGATTGTTCGTTTACCATGTAGGTGTTCTCCAAGTCTTTGGAACCTACTCTTATACCATATGATCCATAAACAATGGGTCTATGGCTTGTGCATTTTGTCAACTCAAATTGAGAAATCCTATACGGAATTGAAATTTCTTCTCAATTCTTGAATGGGTACCCTTATTCAGATTTGGGCTCAAGGATTCTATTCAAAATTTGAGTGCAATGCCAAATTCATAATGCACTTTTACTTCATTTGAATGTGCCAAAACATGCATTCACTCGACCATTCAACATTATCAACAAAAGGCATGCAAATGCCACAATCAACAATATGATTTCTTTCTTGGCCAACTCTTCAAAAGTAATTGTATTTCTTAGGTAGAATCTGCCGGGGAATAAATCAATAAACACAAACCAATGAGCACAAAGATAATACTAGAGGAAGAGACTCAATGCTTAAAATGCCAAGAATATTACCAAAGAGATGCACCAATGTATGTCAATTTTTAATTTACATACAAAAATACAATGAAGGTAAAAAAAAACAGAAAGTGAGATAGAACTCACGTTAATTCCCCACATTTAATCAACAAAAGACTTACATTTATAGGTTGATACACAAGCAATTGTTTCCTCAAATGATGGATCTGATAACCGTGTAGAGGACACGAGGAGTCCAAGTTTATTAACTAATTCTATATTTAGCATTTCTACACTAATGTCTAACACTTCCCCTTAATGGAGAAATGGATTTTCTACCACACATAACTGTTTCCTGCATTCTTCAAAATTCATCTTTCCAAGAGGTTTGGTAAAGATGTCAGCCACATTACCAGTGGTATTACAATAGATCAAGTCATTTTCCTTTGACTATATCTTTTCTCTTACAAAATGGTGTTGGATTTCAATATGCTTTGTTCTAGCATGATAAATTGGGTTGTGAGCCAATTTAATAGAACTTTGATTGTCACATTTGAGAACAATAGGCTTCATTTGTTTATTGCCAATATCTTCAAGAATTCTCCTTAACCAAAAAACTTCACAAGTAGCATTACATAGAGCTTTGTACTTAGCTTCTATTGATGACAAAGAAACAATTGGTTGTTTCTTACTGCTCCATGACACGACCCCTGTACCAATGTTGAATGCATATCTTGAAGTTGATTTCCTGTCATCAGGATTTCCGGCCCAATCTGAATCAAAGTAACCTGGCAACTCAACATCACAATTATCAGTATACATAATAACAAAATTAACAGTTCCTTTTAGATATCAAAGGGCTTTGTTTGCAGCTACCCAACGACTTTCAAGTGGCTTAGCCATGAACTGACTAAGGATGCTGACTGAATATGTTATGTTTGGTCTGGTAGTAGTGAGATAGTTCAAACTTCCCACCAACTGGCGATACAGAGTACCATTAGCCTCTTTAGTTTAATCTGTTGGATTTCGGAAGTCACTCCTGGATTGCTAGCAGGAGCAGAGCCCGAAGCCCATCAGATTTAATGTCACGATTTGTTTTAGAGGGTGATCAAATGGAGGAAGACTCCGAACGACAGCGCATCAACTCAAAAACTAGACCAGGCATGCATGACAGAGTGAGGTCTT
>SNQJ01S0031047.1:42134-53100 GCA_010110895.2 Picea sitchensis | reverse complement strand
ACTGTTGTAACTGTGAGTTTCAACCATTACTGTTGTAAGTGTGAGTTTCTAGGTTTACTATTATTAGCTAATCAGATCCACTTAAGTCAGTGATCTGCATGCTATATATGTAACCTCCATTTGTTTGTTAAGCAATGAAAAACGTTTTGTGTTGTGTGAATTAATTCTTCCAATTTTAACTGAAATTGCCAAGAAAACTAACTTCTTCAAGATGCCAGCATAATTTTGATGGACGACTTCAAATTGCAGAGAAATTGCCAAGAAAACTAACTTCTTCAAGATGCCAGCATAATTTTGATGGACGACTTCAAATTGCAGAGAAATTGCCAAAAAAAACTAACTTCTTCAAGTTGCCTCGCATAATTTTTATGGACGACTTCAAAATGCAGAGAAATTGCCAAGAAAACTAATTTCTTCAAGAAGCCTCGCATAATTTTGATGGCCGACTTCAAATTGCAGAGAAATTTGCCTAGAAAACTCCATGAGAAATCAGCAAAAGTAAAGGAAATACATGAACCTTTCACTCCGCTCTAGAAGCGTTCAAATTTCTCCAACCGTGAATGAGGCAGCGAAAGTAGCAGAGATCCTAGACGGAGCCTACCAAATAATTAAATATAGCGTCTGTTGTAAATGACTTCGGTTTCACTAAAACATTCATTTATAGTAGGAGCCTACTGTAAAGCTTTTCTGCTTCCAGGGGTAATGAAATATTCGTTACTGTAGGCGCCCAAGTTCTCTCGCCGTTCTATTTATTCCACTTTGGCTGTTGAGACTGTGTATGGAAGCTGTGAGTGACCAGCGTTGCCGCCAAGGGAGACGAGTTGAAGTCCGTGAAGGGAGTTGGTGAAATAGAAGACACTTAGAGATAGAGGATTGGACGATGTTAATAAACAGATGTTAGCTTCATATATGTTTTGGACAGACGACGAAGGTCGGGAGAGGAACCTCCCCCTAGAGAACACCTTCGGTGTAAAAATGGACGAGCGTTGGGGAGGGAGGGAAAATGCATTTTTCAAACTTGTTGAGTGACAGGTTACCTCATTTAGAAATAACTCATGAAACAAAAATGGTGGATTGCTAATTTTAGTTCCTCGTTATTATAGGGTTTGGACATTTTCTGGTGTAATGGGCACTGTTTTTTGGTGGTTTGCGTTGGGTTTTATACCTTTCAAACGTTTTCGATGTGGTGGATGGTTTCAAGGGTTTAGAGGCGGTTTGATGTCCCAAATATCCAAGTGATTAAATCCACCATCATTTCGAGCTTTTACTCCTCAGAACACCTGACAGATGGTAGTAATGAGTGATTGGATGTCATCCTTTAGTTTTTTAACAACCTTGCTTTGTCGTTTTGACTCTCGAGATCAGGTACGTGGGGGTCCTACCTAGTGCAATGTTTGTGGCAGAGTCGAGGACTGAAGGCACTTTGCGGGATTGGACATCTTAAGCTTTTGACTTAATGGGCATCTTGGACGAGAAGGAATGGGATTAGGAGGATCTTTTTAAAACTGTGGATGGGTTATGTCACTTAAATAAGGGTGGTGGAGCATTAAACGCGATTTTATGTCCACCTGTTAACTCTCCCGAGTCTATACCGACTTCTAGTTTACCTCCCAAGCCATTGTTGTTAGTTCCTTCTGGTAGCAAGCTTTCTGGTTTGAAACAGTGGGGCCCGGGTGGTTTGGAGAAGCGGGGAAAGGGAACTATTGCTAGTAATAGTCTTGGAGTTACACAGACAGTTAATGCTACACAACTGGAAACCCGCTCTAAGTTGTTGGATAAGGTAGGGATAGGCTCGTCGAGAGAAGCACTGCGTGTTAAAGAACCCATCCACAAGAGAACAGTCCGAGCTTGGAAACCAAATAAATCGCGCAGACGCTTGGTGATAGGTATGGATGTCGGGTTAGTAGAAACTTGTTGGTTATCCCTGTGTGCTCTTGCTGGGAGAATTTCTAATAAGACAAGGTCTTCCATTTCTCTTGGGGAATGGATGAAGAAGTCGTGGATTCCCATTATCAGGTATACTCTAGAATTTTCCTTACTTCCTTGCGGTTGGTTTGGCTTGATTTTTAAGAGCCCGGAGGATGTTGAACTCATTAGAGGCGGTTTTTGGGAATATGAAGGGGGCATCCTAATGATGAAGCGCTCGAGGACGGGGTTTGATCCATTTAAGGATTAATTTAGCTACAGACATGTTTGGGTACTTTTACTAGGGCTCTCACTCAACCTTTGGAAGAAAACTGCTTTGTTGGCAATAGGAAATCTCTTAGGGAGATTCCTGAAGCTGGATGAAGTGGGTTTACGGTCGGAAGACAAGCGCATGGATCGCATTCTTGTAGAACTGGACCTGCATGAAGGACTTATGGACAGTATTGAGATTGAGTGGCGTGGCCAGGTAGTTATACAAAAGTTGGACTATCAAGGACTACCTTTCTAGTGCCTTAACTGTAGAAGGACGGGACACCTGCGTAAAGATTGTACTCTCAAGGATGGAGCTATTGCTTTTGAAAACCTCTCAGATACAGAAACTACAAATTACTATATGCCTATGGATACACATGATGCGTAGGGTGATGGGGTGACTGGTAGCTTGGACGTTGATCTAAACTTGGACACAAATTCCTTTCTAGGTAAATTACAAACTTATTGTCCTAACTTTTTTATGAAACTTTCTCTGTGGGAACGAGATTTCTTTGTTACTTCTTTTTCAGATGCTTGCCCTTCTGTGGATCCCGGGGATGATAATTCTTTGGGGGAATAGATTGGCCTAGACAGTTTGGAAGGTCAGGATATCTCGACTATTCCCTCGCTTATTGAATCTCTACCATACCCTCCTGGTGTATTATCCACCCCCATCCTTGCTGCCATATCTACGCCTGACTCTTTGGCCTCGACATAGCCTGTGTCTGCCTTGCCCTCGAGACAAGCTTCTACGTCTCAGACTACGGTCGATAAGACTACCCCACTTACCACACCCCTAATCTCCTATTGGGGTTTAGAAGCACAAGTAGGTGTCTCGCTGGAAGATAGGGATCCCGGCCGACCACTGGGGGACAGAGGTCAGTGTAACACTCTGGGGTGGTCGAGGGGATTGGGGCAAGAAATATCCCCAATCAAAATGCAAAGTGCTAGAAAGAAGCATGGTACCTTACCTTTGGCTGTGGAACAACAAACAGGTACTTCATTGGACTCGGGGGCACTTAGAGGCATGAAAGCCCTGGCCAGGGCTAAGTCATGATCCTTCTCTCCCTAAATAGTATAGGGGTGTGAGGCCCCCTTAAGTTGCCTTCTATGAGGAGACTGATTCAAAATTCTAAGCCGAGTATTATTTTCCTTCAGGAGACTTTAATTGCAGAAGATAAGGCAAGGATATGAACTCCTTGTGTCCATCATGGATGAATTGTGTTGTCAGTGCTGTTGGGAAGTCAGGAGGACTCTTAGTTGCTTGGGATTCGAATGTGTTTGACCTAAATCCTTTTCTTTGTGTTGGTGGGATTTTATTGACAGGTTCCTTCATCCTGACTAAAAGGAGTTTCTCTTTTATTAATGTTTATGGCCCATGTTCAAAGCGTAGGTAGTTTTGGGAGCGGGTGGATGCAGCTGGGCTATTAGCACAGCCTGATTTGATCCTGGTCGGGAATCTGAACTTCTCCTTGGGCCCGGCGGAAGTATGGTGGATGATGGCTTTGTTGAATTCCTTGGCAGTCTTTTTCAAAAATATTTTGGCTAAGAATCATTTGGTTGACATTCAACCTCCGGAAGTCAAGCCTACCTGGCGCAATGGTCGTAGTGGTGTGGAGAGTATTCAAAAAAGATTGGACAAGGTGTGTGTATTCGATTCTCTCCTAGTTGACTCTGTTAGATTCCGTTCCTGGGTAGAATACCCATTTATTTATGACCACGCTCCAATCTTGTTTCAACTGGATTATGTCTTTAAGTCGGTTGCTTACTTCAAATTCAATCCGGATCTGATAAAAGATGTATCTTTTGGCTTACTGGTATGGGAAGTTTGGAATAATAATGAACATTTTGTGTTGGCAGGAGAACAACATAGATTGATAATGAAGTTAAAGTCTCTCAAGCATCATGTCAAGGAATGGATAAAAAAAGAAAAGCTGATGAGCAACATGCACTTCTTTCTATTGAAGAGGAAATTGTGGAATTGTCCATTCTCAGTAGTGAACAGGACACTACATTTGATTTGGATTCTCGCATTAAAGTTCTGGAAATGGAAAGGAATAAATTGTTGTTAGCAGATGAGGAACGTTGGCGTCAAAAGAGCATGGCTACGTGGATTAAGTGTGGTGAGAAAAATACGACTTACTTTCACCACTTTGCCAGCTTCAGGCAAAATAAGCAACATCTGTGAGAGGTCACAGATGAGATGGATTGGATTCATAGGGGACAGAAGGCTATGAAGAGTGAAGAAGTCAGGCATTTTAGCAAATTTTTTAAAGAATTTAATCACCCTACCAGTGAAGATCTGATAGCCACTGTTCGCCTATATCCAAGGATCGTTATTGAGGAGGAGGTCAACACTCTTGAGAGCCCATGCTCTACAGAGGAAATCAAAGAAGTTCTTAAGGGATTCACAAAGGACAAGAGTCCTGGTCCCGAGGGCAGGATGGTTGAGTTTTTTCTCAACTATTTCGACTTGGTAGCTAATGATTTGTTGGAGGCTATGGAGGAGTCCCGTCTATCGAGAGAAGTAAAGAGATCCTTGAACTCGACTTTCATTGCCTTAATTCCTAAGGTCAATGGTCCAACCTCCTTTGGGGATTTCCGCCCGATAGCGCTTTGTAATTTATGTTACAAAATTATATAAAAAATCATTGCAAAGAGGATAAGGCCTATTCTGTCACGTGGATTATCAGAGGAACAATTCAGCGTCTTGAAGGGGAGACAAATTATAGATGCCATCAGGATGGCTTAGGAATGTCTACATAGTATCCGGGAGAAAAAACTACAATCTTTAATCCTCAAGATAGATTTAAAGAAGGCCTATGACTGTGTTAGCTGGGACTACCTTCGAATGGTTCTTTTGCAATGTGGATTTGGGCTACTGACGATAAGATGGATCATGGGATGTGTAAGTTCTGCAACTTATGTAATTTTAATTAATGGTGAACCCACTTTTTTTTTCAACAGTGGCAGAGGGCTAAGACAAGGGTGCCCATTGTCTCCCCTACTCTTCATACTTGTTATGGAAGGTCTGAGTCTGGCATTAAAAGATAGCCAAGCAGAAGGTAATATTACAGGTATAAAGTATCAAGGTTTATTAAAGTTGTCCATCTTCTTTTTGTCGATGATATTCTTATCATGACAAAAGCCTCTTTACCAGAATGGCTGGAGATAAAAAGAATATTGGATAATTTATGTGGGGCATCCGGTTTGGTGATTAATGTACATAAAACTTATTTCCTTCATTATGGCATTCAACCATCTCTACTGGATATCTATAAGCCTTTCTTTCACTTTAATTTTCTTGAATTAGCGTCTGGTTTTAAGTATCTTGGTTACTTTCTAAATATGGGCAAGTATAATTCTGATGATTGGAATTGGCTCATAGAGAAATTTGAAAAGCATATTAGCCATTGGTGCAATCGGTGGCTATCTCTCGGAGGCCGTCTTGTTTTAATTAAAGCGGTATTGGAAAGTTGACCAGTCTATTGGCTAGCCTTATCAAACTTACCTACCTCGATTCTGAATAATTTACGTCAGTTGATGTTTAACTTCCTATGGTCTGGATCTAGAAAAAAAATTAGTATCCATTTATGCAACTGGTAGCTTTTAGCTCGGCCAAAATTGTATGGTGGGTGGGGCTTGAGGAATCTTCATAGCTTCAGCAAGGCTATGGCGGCCAATATTTTATGGAGAGTGTTAATGAAAGAAGGTTTGTGGCATCGTGTTATCTTAGAAAAGTATCTCAGATCTTTCTCGGTTGCGTGATGGCTTAGGACGATCACAGTTCCTTCGACAAGGGGCTCTCAAGTATGGAAGTATTTACTCAAACCGGTACATATTCTGTTGCATTGGATTGCATGGTATCCAGGTTCGGGGGATTCCATTTTGGTTGGCAGGGACAACATATTGGGTATGGGTGTGAAAGCCATTCTATCAGATGATTTAATCCATGAATTAAATAAAAAAGGAGTGTACTACCTCTTTCAGGATAGTCGTGATCAGTGTCCGAGTATAGCAGGAACTAAGTGGCATTCCAGTGTTGATTTGGGGTTAGATGGTCGACTAGCATGTGAGTGGACGAGTTTTCGAAATGAAATTATTCAAAATGGGATTCTTCTTTTCAGGCGACCAGATGAACTTAGATGGTCGAGAGGTAACGCATATGGTTTTATCACAGTTAAAAATATATATGAGGCGATTGAAAGAAGAAAGAAGTGCTATGTAGTAAAGGGGTGGCAAAAGAATCTTTGGATATGGAACTGTCCACTGAAACTAAAACTTTTCACTTGGTTGTTGGTGGAGAATAAAATTCTCACGTGGGAGAACATCCAACATCGTGGTTTCAATGGACCGAGCTGGTATGTGCTTTGCAATCAGAATTTGGAATCGACCTTTCACCTGTTTGTGGAGTGTTCTTTTGTGCACACAGTTTGGACAACTTTTTATTCTCATAGGAACTCATTGGGTTCTTGTGCTGGATCTTCTATCACAGATTGCCTTAAAAATTGGTTTTCTGGAAGGGCATGACAATCTACCTTACCTATTTTCGTCTACTGGTATATTCGGTGGATCATAACTTTGCTATTTTTTAAGACAAAAAACCATCGGCTTATAGAGTGGTTATCCAGGTGTCCATAGCGGTGGATTCTTATGCTACTCAGGTGAAAGCTCCGGTTATGAGGAACAGAGTTATGAAGGACGAGGTGGATGGTGCCATTGGATGGTTTGATGGGGCTACTGAAGCCACGAGATCCAACAGTAGGGCTGGAGGTATAATTAGGACAAGGGACAACCGCATCTTCAAGTGGATATTAAACTGTGGCCCAGGCTCTAATACAAGGGCCGAATTGCTGGGTGCTTGGGCCCTTCTGACACTTGCTTCAAGACTCTTTATTACTGATTTACATGTGAAGAGGGATTCAATGATTGTTATTGATTGGCTGCGTGATAAAGGTCGTCTTCAGGCGATATCCTTGGAATGTTGGAAGGACAGGCTGGTTGATCTTATTAAACTTTTTTAGCATATCTCTTTTGATCATGTCTACACGGATGACAACTCGGAAGAAGACAACCTATCAAAGCAAGCACTTCACAAGCAACCTGAGAAAATTTTCTATTTTTAGTGTGTTGAGGAACATGAGGGTCCTCCTTTGTCAATAGATCTCTTTTAGGCTTCAGGTGGCTTTTGTTTCGCTATGGGTTGTGGGGATATATTCCAGTGACATTTATCTATGTAATGTTTGATGTTATGGAACTGCCTCTTTTTGAAGTATTTGGGAGAGCCTTTAGATAGTCAGTTCACATATTTTGTGGAATGAAGAGATAGTTTGGATATTAGATATCCAATAGATATACCTTTTGGACATGGTGGTGATGAGTTCTATGTAACGAAATAATTTATATTTTAAATAATATAAGTGAAATTTTCTGTGAAAAAAAAAATGTCTTTGACTCAATTGAATAACAAGCCAACTACTTTTCATGAAAAAAAAAATAAAACAATTGAAATTATGTAGAATTAGAGTTTGTATTAAAAAAAAAGGTTAAAATTGTGTAGAAATCATCTCTTTCATCTCTTATAAACCTTTTCTTTCATTATAATGTGAGAAATATTTTATGGTATAATTTCATTATTCAAAGAAATTTAATTTTAATGTTTTGGTTGAATTCAAAAAATATTATTTTAATTTGTCAACTTAATTTATTATTGAATATTTTGGAAGTGTGTATATTTTTAATTAACTATAAAAATAAACTTAATATTTTAAACTTAATGTTTAAAATTTAAACTTAATTTCAAAAATAAACTTAATGTTTAATGTTTAAAATTTAAACTTAATTTCAAAAATATGTATTTCAATGCTTAGTGCTTATGATTAGATGATTTCTTAAAGTTGACCTTTTTAATTACAAGGGTAAAGGTAACTTATGTGTATTATTTTATTTTATTTTATTTTAAAACTATAAAATAGTTGATGTTTAAAATTTAAATTTAATTGTAAGAATATTTCTTACAGCTTTTCCAACTTTATATGTTTAAATATATGTCAAAGTTGTTGAGTTGAAAAAATATAAAATAATTAATATTTAAAATTTAAATTTAATCTCAAGAATATCTATTTTAATGTTTATAATTATATCACGTGTTCTTAAGTTTTATATGCAACTCAAACTTATCAATTAAAAAATTATAAATAATTAATATTTAAAATTTAAAGTTTTTTCAACTTTATATGTTTAAATATATGTCANTATTTATTTTAATGTTTATAATTATCTCACCTGTTTTTAAGTTTTACATGTATATCAAACTTATTAATTAAAAATATATAAATAATTAATATTTAAAATTTAAACTTAATCTTAAGAATATTTATTTTAATGTTTATGATTAACTTTATAAGTTTATTTCAATGTTTATGATTTTCTTACAATTATTTTACAATTTTTTTTTTTAACTTTATATGTGCATCAAAGTTGTCAAGTTGAAGGATTCATATTAATAAGGATTTTGTCTTTGCATAAGAGAATGTTGTCTTTGCATAAGAGAATGGTTAAAACTAATATTTTTATTGTATTAATAAGAGGTTTATAGATCTTCAATATTATAGCGAATTCAAATCTAATAATATTATTTTATGTTTATATATAAAATAATAATCCATTAAAGTAATACTAATATTATTTTATGTTTATATATAAAATAATAATCCATTAAAGTAATATTAATTCAATCTCAGTAGCATGAATAATCTCTAATTTGATTATTTGTCTTCAATTTCTTATCACAATCATTTTACCACATATTCCACCTAATTGTGGAATTCTTGATGTTGCAATGGGCTTTAGCGCCCTATCTTTCACACCTCTAAATGTTGCACTAGACTTCTCTTAGTTCACTCAAGACACAACATCTGTGTCAGCAAAGATAATGGACCATGGTAGCCAAGGAGAGGATAGTGTTCCAATCGAATGATTCCAAGAAATTCTCCTCTAAATACCACCAACACCGAACCAAATCTTTCTTAATAGCTACACCTCCTATTGCAACCTCTATTGTAGTGCTAGAAAGACTAACAACATGGACAGGGTAATAAACAAAATGTCATTATAGAATCATCCAAATATTAAACCCATACACACACTATCACATCCCCATTGCATTGCTCATATATTAGCATGCCAATGCTTGAGCTATATGAATTAAAGCATGTTGTGAGAGTATTAACCCCCGTCTCTTTGTTGATGTGTGGTGAAACACTTGTTGGCCCTTGGATTAACCATTCAAAATGATAATAAATTCATGGGAGGAGTGTGAGGAATGAGACTTCCCCATTTTCCATTATATAACCTTTGTTGAGTTTCTCTTTGATTAGCCGAGGTATTGGCCTTGCCATTTTGCACTCTTAGAACCTAGTGATAGGAGACTGATTCAAAGAGGTGATTCATAGTGATTATCCTCTATGTGAGGTGATATAACCTAAATTTTTGAAGAGGGACTTGGTGAAACAACAATGGGATGATGCTTGTGGAGTCCCCTATTGTTATCACCTAGTTCATGCCTTTCCCCTATAACATATCTAGTCTTTGGTAGATTGTACATTCGTCGCCTAATTTTTGGATACATTTCCTAAGCCCAAGTGTATGCTATTTCTTTTTGTCCATGAGGATCATGGATGACACCCCGTGACACCTACCACTTAGTCATTCCAAGATGTTATAAGATAATTATATCTAACTATTTAATATTCTTTTTATGATATACAACTAATCAACCATTATATTAGTAAGAAAGTTGCTATCTTTATGAATATCACTATTAGCATAAAAATTATGACACATTTACATACTACTATAAAACATTACTCACAATAATATAAAATAAAAAGAAAAATAATTTTATAATTGTAAAATCAATTTCAATACATTACAAAATAGAGCTATCTACTTTTAAACAAGTTACAACCTAAAACATATTATTATGAAATTAATTACAATTTATAAATATAAAAAAATAAAAATAAAATAATATAATATATTAGAGCATCTTCAAAGGATTAGAAAAACTACAAGAAAGATTATAGACTTTAATAATTTACTAATTTCATATAATATTATATATTCTAGAAAAATTACAAACTTTAATAATTGATTAATTTTCATATTACATTATATATTTTATACAACCTGAGTGAGCTTAATGGTTAAGAACATGTGTTTCCTCTTAAGAGGTTACAAGTTCAAATCCAAAGAGGGATAGGGTATGTATATCTTCGTAAACTTTACCAGTGAAATCACTGGGTGAAGATCCCTTGTGACCTTAAAAATAGATTATTATTATTATTATTATGTAATCATATAATATAATTTTAAAATGTTAAAAATTATTTAATTATATCATTTAGATATTTTATATTTAAATTATAATTTTTTAATATAATTAGATATTAATTTATAAATTAAATATTATTTATTAAAAATCTAATAATTAAAATTTTTAAAAATATTTTCAGTAGAGTGTAAGTGGAAGGCACTAACAAGGTTAAAATATATATTATTGTATTTTTTACACGTTCGAGGCAATGGGTTCTTAAACTTAAGGAATGATGATGCTAGTCCCCTACAAAGTCGGAACATGTAATAACAACTTTATATTTTGGAGTTTATCACACATTCGTGGAATTGGGCACTTAAACCATAAATATTAACTTAATATTTTAGAATTGGTTAAAGAATGATGATAATTGTCCCCTACAAAGTCATGACACATCCTTCCTATATATAT
>SNQJ01S0031047.1:13465-28014 GCA_010110895.2 Picea sitchensis | reverse complement strand
TAGAAGAGACCATAAGAAGAGCTAAATTTTTATATGACCAGCTAAAAGCAAGACCAACTTTCCAAAAGGCTTGGGAAGACAATAAGAAATTCAAGATGGATCAGAGGAAGAAGGGAGCTAAGCCACCATTCTTCAGAAATAATGCACAATGGAAGCAAATGCATAAGGAAACCAGAGTGATTGACACAGGGAGTCAAGGGCCAAGACAACCACCTATGCAATGTTGGGGTTGTAAAGGAGACCATAGGTTCAAAGATTGTCCTCACAGAGGCGAAAAAGGTAGGGCTGTTCACAATGTACAACGAGCTGAGATAGTAAAGGACATGGGTAGAAATGTGCCAAGGATTTATGCAGCCCTGGACAACAAGCAAGCATAGTATCAGTCCCACATGATTGAAGTGGAAGGTATGATCACCAACCAAACCCTTGCTATTTTAATTGATTCAAGAGCTAGCCATAGTTATATAGACCCTAAGATGGTGGAAAGTTTGCAATTGCCAAGAAGCAAGCATGGGAAATCCTGGTTGGTGCAACTGGCTACACAATACAGAAGAAAAGTTAATGAGATGGTTAAGTCCTGCCTCATAGACATAAATGGACTAAATGCAAGGGCAGATTTGAACATCTTACCCTTAGGTTCCTATGACCATTTAATTGGGATGGATTGGTTGGACCCACATCATGATCTATTGGATTTTCATAACAAAGAATTCACTTTCTTGGATGAAGAAGGGAACCAAAGGAAAGTGCAGGGAATTCCCAGGGCAATAACCGTTAGATAAATTTCAGCATTGCAGCTGAAGAAATGTTATAGAAGAGGATGTCAAATATTTGCAGCTCATATGGAGGAGACACTTGAAGACAAGGTGCCAAATTTGGAGGTTTATGCAGTACTAGAAGAGTTTGAAGATGTATTCAAGGAAGTACCGGGACTACCCCCAAGGAGAGACATTGATTTCTCTATAGATTTGATTCCTGGAGCAACGCTAATATCAAAGACTCCTTACAGAATGAGTACACCAGAATTGAAGGAGTTGCAAATGCAGCTTGAAGAAATTCTGAAGAAGGGGTATATACACCCAAGTGTATCACCTTGGGGTGCCCCAGTCTTGTTTGTGAAAAATAAAGATGGAACGTTAATATTGTGCATTGACTTCAGACAATTGAATAAAGTGACTGTTAAGAACAAATATCCTCTACCAAGGATTGATGACCTCTTTGATCAATTGAAGGATGCAAGGATATTTTCAAAGATAGATCTCAGATCAGGATACCATTAGGTAAGAATTAAAGAAGAAGATATTAGCAAGACCGCCTTCAGGACAAGGTATGGTCATTATGAGTTCACAGTGGTACCATTTGGATTATCAAATGCACCAGCTGTTTTCATGTGCTTAATGAATGGTGTTTTCCGAGAGTATTTGGACAAGTTTTTTATTGTATTTTTGGACGAAATTCTTATATATTCCAAGTCAGAAGAAGAGCATGAAAATCATTTGAGGATGGTGTTGCAAGTATTAAGGGAACATCAGTTGTATGCCAAATTGAGGAAGTGCTCATTTTATCAGAAAAAAAATTCATTATTTGGGGCATATCATCTCAAAAGATGGGATAGCAGTGGACCCTGAGAAGGTAGAAGCCATTAGAGAATGGTCAGCACCAAATAATGTGATAGAGGTCAGATATTTCATGGGCCTTGCAGGTTACTACAGGAGATTCATTGGAGGATTCTTGAATATAGCACACCCAATCACTTCCTTGCAAAGAAAGGGTATGATTTTTCAGTGGACGTTGGGCTGTGAAAGGAGTTTCCAACATTTGAAACAATTATTGACAAGTTCTCCAATACTAAGGATTGCAGACCCAAATGAAGATTTCATTGTATGCACATATGCATGTAATGAAGGACTGGGTGGAGTCCTCAGTCAAAATGGATTCATGATATGTTATGAATCAAGGAAGTTGAAGGAGCATGAAAGAAACTATGCCACTCATGATTTGGAGTTGGCAACCATAGTGCATGCTCTGAGGAAATGGAGACACTACCTCATGGGAAAAAGGTTTGAGTTAAGAACATACCACAATGGTTTGAAACATTTATTTGATCAACCAAATCTAAATCCTAGGCAAAGCAGATGGTTAGAATTTCTAAGCGAATATAACTTTGATATAAAACATATCGAAGGGAAAGAAAATAAAGTGGCTGATGCACTCAGCAGGAGGGTGCATGAGCTTCATGCTACAACCATCAGCATGTATCCAACTAATGTTAAAAGAAAAATTCTGGAGGCTACAAATACAGACCTGCAATACAAAGAATTGATAGCAAAACTACAACAAGGTAAGACACCACAAAAGATGGATATTTATAAGTTGGGAGTAGATGGAATACTGCTGCACAAGAATAGATTTTTTGTACCAAATGTCTAGGACTTGAAACATATAATTTTGCATGAGATGCATAATGCTCCTTATGCAGGGCACCCTAGATATCAGAAAACCATAGCAACGGTCAAGAGACAATACTTTTGTCCAGGTATGAAGAGATAAATTGCAGAATACATTGCTAGGTCTATGGAATGCCATAAAATTAAAACAGAGCATAGGCACCCAACATGATTGCTGCAACCTTTGCCCATTCTTGAATGGAAGTGGGAAGTGGTGACAATGGATTTTATTATGGGATTGCCTAGAATAGACAAGCTACATGATTTGATTATGGTAGTGGTGGACAAGATTACAAAAGATGCCCATTTTTTTCCACTAAAAACTACTCACAAAGCAGCAGATGTTGCTGATATTTTCATGAAGGAAGTGGCACGATTTCACAGAATTCCTAAAATGATTGTGTCTGACAGAGACCCGAAATTCACCTCGAATTTATGGAAAGGATTGTTCAAAGGATTCATAATGAATCTAAACTTTAGTACAACTTACCATCCTGAGACTGGTGGACAGACAGAGAGGGTGAATAGAGTGATAGAAGATATGTTGAGAATGTATGTGATGGACAAACCATCGAAATGGGAAGACTACCTACACTTGGTAGAATTCACTTACAATAATGGGTATCAGGCGTCAGTGAAGATGAGCCCATTTGAAGCACTTTGCGGCAGAAGGTGCAATACTCCAGTAAGCTGGGATAATCCAACTGATAGAACAATAGTCGGGCTGGAATTGCTCAAGGAGATGGAGGACCAAATGTTAAAAATTAAGTAGAATTTGAAAGCTGCCCAAGACAAACAGAAAAGTTATGCTGATAAAAATAGAATCCACAGAGAATTCAAAGTGGGTGATCATGTTTTCCTGAAAGTGAAAGCTAACAGGAGCTTCCTGAAGCTGGGAAGCTGCGCCAAGTTAGCAGACAGATTTTGTGGACCATTTGAAATCCTATGGAGGATTGGTCCAGTTTCTTATATGATTGCATTGCTTGCATCTATGTCTGTTCATAATGTCTTCCATGTATCATTGATAAAGAAATATATACTCGATGCTAATCATGTTATTGATTGGAATGTTATTCAGGTGGAGCAAGAATGCGCTTTCCAGGTGCACCCGGAGCGCATCCTGGATCAAAAAATCAAACAACTCTGGAATTGAGCCATAGGGATTGTAAAGGTCCAATGGACCTAGTACGGACCTGAAGACGCTACTTGGGAGCATGAGGATGCAATGCGGGCAGAAAACCCGCTTCTTTTTGAAGAATTTTGAGAATTTTGTTGTATATGGGTACATGATGCACTGAGGACAGTGCATAAATAAGGGGAGGGGATTGTAATATCTCTCGGTTGAACCCAAATGCAAATATAATCCAAGTATATTTAAGATAGTGAGTTATTTAGACATCATTTTTGTAATACACCTTTCATGGCATGGTGCGCGCATATACTGCACAGTAAAGGGATCTAATGTGCACATTTCTGAATAACGTGCACAGTAACTAAGGTGCGCGCAACCTTAAAGACAGAGAATACAGTGCGCAGTAACTAAGTGCACGCAATATTAAGGTCAATGAACCTTTGTGTATATAATATGCATTATAGGCTGGTGAGCCAGTATTATAAGTTAGAATGCTTATGTCTTGGAATTAGGCCATTGTGCCTAGATGTTAAAGGATGGAGCACCTACTTTGTACATGACTCATGATTAATATAAAATACATCACTGCGCACAGACCGACCATGATAAAAGAGACGGGGGACTGGACTTCACCATTTAGGGAAAGGGAGGGTCAAAAGTCAAGGGAATATTATATTAATATTTCCTAAAACACAAAGTATGGATAATTAGTTTATTCTAAGTTCTAAAGTTGGGGACAAGTGGACAAAAGTAACTTCCGATATGACAAGTGTCAAGTTGGAGACATGAATTCATATCGTGGGTAAACTTAGCTCAAGGGGGATTTTTTTTTCCGGGGAGATACCTTATGGACGGGGAAAGGGGGCGACCAATAGGCTGACCATCATTTTTGGGACAAAGAGTTCACAGTGAATCCAAAACACACTCAATTATCCAGTCAATGATTCCATGACCATTTCACTCATACATTCCCTTATCCTTGAGACAACCATTTCACCTTTCCGAAGCCTGTTTCCCCATCCTTTTTGGTTGGTGTACCTGGTTATCTTGGAGCGGGATTGAAGAGGCGGGTTGTCAGGCTCGTGAGTAGTTCTCTGAGTGAGATAATTGTTGGGGATTGATTTCTGTAGGTGCTAAACTGCAGCTACAACGCTCTGAGACTTCCAGTCTGGCCTATTGTTGAAGCCCTGGAAGGGAAGTGGGCCAGCCGAGGGACTGTTGAGCAGAGAAGGGGCACACTTCCTTGGGTGGGATAGGCATGTGGGGAATGAGAGGCTGTAGGCTGTTAGTTGAGTGAGCACCTGAGACAGAGTCTTTCTTGTTGTCCATGAGCCTTAGCCTGGATAGGAATCCCTTCACCCCGGGTGGAGTTCAATCCTAGCTCGACGGTGATTCACTGTTGAGAGTGATAAACAATGTAGTCTATGGCTGGGAGGTTCATGGACGGTCTGTAAGCAGTTGGTGATATCCTTTCTAAGATAAGTACCAAATGTATGATATATGGATACGCTATTTTGTTATTCACATGCCCATGTTACGATTTTATCATATATGTGACTATGATTGCTTGTATGTTTATGGGTAATTTCCTGTAAATGATGGATATCAGTAATTATTGTTATTTTAATATAAAAGTTGTATGTTACAGAAAGTAATTGTTTTTTTATGTTTAGATGTAAAGCTTCCGCGAACGTGCTATATGTATATGTTTTAGTTGCATGTAGTCTAAAGGGTAAATTTAGGTGGCATTGCTTAGTTGAGTACTGGGCATGCTACTGTATGTTCCGAAGTACGGGAATGAAAGTGTTCCCTAGAGTAGCATGGCCCGACCTGATGGCTGGGAATGTTACCGACTGGCGTCAGAGCATGAGTGGTTGCTCTGGAGTGGCGTACCCCAGCCTCAGGTTAGTTGGGGGGATCGTTACACTAGTTAAACCCCTTTCTACCCTAGAATCCACAGGCACCGTAGTAGTAGTATTTGCTTCCCCCCCCACCCGACTGAGAGGGATACACTCCACAAAAATTAAGACCAGAACAAGGAGAATCCTGTGTGTTTACCTTTTCCAGCGCACATGAGGAGTCCAGTGTATCGCGCTCCCACACCGACAACGAAAAAAAGAGATAAGGGAAGAATGTTTTTAACTTACCCGTAAATGAGTCTAACGACACCTCCATTTTGTCGTCCTCCTAGGATGTGTTGAATGCGCCAAGTTCATAAGATTCAACCTCCGATGAATCTTCACATGTAGTTTTTCTGAGCATGGAGTCTTCAGACTCCTCTTCCTCCACTTTACCATGGAAGTCCCTTCTCAAGTGACCCATCCTATAAAAAAAACTGCATCTAAATGGGATACCGAGGTAGTCCATTCTTTGGCTCACTATCTGGCCCCCTCCATGCAATCTGTAAAGATTCCAATAAACTAGAATGAATGTCAATCTCAACTAGAATCTTACCCATTCTTTTGTCTGGTTCATGTAAAGTGTGTTCGTAGACTTTGATAAATTGTCCGAGCTCATTACCCATGGCTTCAAGAGCCTTTACATTCCAAAGTTGTAGCGACAGTCTAGGTAACAAAACCCATAGATGTCGATACTGAAAATACTCAATTGCTGGATAAAAAAAAACCCTCCAATGCTTAATCAACAAGCTGCTACCATCAATGACCCAAATCTTATCCAACACTAACAAAGTATCTTTTAGTGATTTGAACAGGAACCTGAACCATCCCCTCGGAAGGAAAAAAAATTCTGGTGCGTAGCCTAACAGAGGAGTCCAAGTAGTCATTACCTAATCCGGTAAAGATTTCTTGCATAAAGTGTGATAAGAAAGACAACCCACTAGCGCTTAGAGGGAAAGATTGAAAGTTTCCTCTAAACCTATGTCAACACCCATAACCATCATGCACTTTGTTCTGTTAGAGTTCCATGGATTTTTCCTAACAAATTTTCCACCCTGTGAACTGTGCTCCTTTCCTTTCGGGTTCATGCAACTAGAAATCCTACCTAAATCGTCCAATCGTTTCACAATGTTTAACTTGCCTGCTCTCTGGTTTTGGGTAGGAGCACCAAGAAAGATTTCAGATGTGAATGGAGGAACAAATTTAGACTCACCTCTATCAATTGAAGGGGACTTAGTTAACCGCATCGTGTCTTCCAGTTTATAGGTGTTAAGACCTGTACCTGTTCTGATCGCATCTGCCGAGGCGAATAAGCCGACTCTATTCCATAGGGCCTCGTCAGTTTCACCTATAAGTGCGTTGACCTCGACTTCCATATGGAATATTTTGAATCCTAATAAGACAACGCCTCCTAAAACTCCACTAAAATCTCAACCACCTAACAAAATACACAACCTTTGATATAAATGGAAGGAAATAAAACCTCGACACTCGACTTAATCCCAATAACTCATCAACCACCTAAAATAATGACAAAAAATACGAGAGGGAAGGAGGGAAGTTAATCCTATGCTCTCGGTGTAGAACCAAAGACGTCATTCACTGCTTGATAGGACCTACAATGGAGTAATAGAACTCCTACTAAAATAACCCCTAAAAAAACTGTAATCCATCAGCCTTATCTAACTAATAAGAACTACCAGCTTTAGCTTAAACACGGTCTAAAAAAACCAAACTCCAAAGAAAAAGAAACTAAAGGCTTCTAAAATCACCCTCCTTGAGCCTAATAATACGTAAGTGATCTCCGACCTCCATAGATAGTAGCCTCCGCAATAGATAGAAGGAGGCATACCCCATCCGCCACTTTAGCTTGTAGCAGGTCCCTCAGCTCTGTTCCTTCAGCTCCTTTGCAACTGTTCTTTCACTACTTGTAACTGTAACTTCTAATTGTAATAATTATATACACAAGCTCGAGCGATGGCCTTTTCTTGTCACCTTTACAGACTTAGACCTTTTAATATGTGGGTCTCAATGTCTTTTCAGAGAATGTGACATGATATATACATTGAATTTTGGATTTGTATCTATTATGTTGTTATTTATTTAAATTGTGATTCATATCATTTATTTAATCATAACTATCTTAGAATTCAATGAGAGTAAAATTTTCGATGATGCTTTATTGTTTAGTATACCTTGGAAATGGATTAAATTGATTTAACCATTTGAATAATAAGACAAAATATATGTTATTGTATTGGTTTTTTTCCCTCTTATTACACATTTGTTGTTAGGGGACCAAAACAAGTAATTCATAACTTTATATTTAAATATTAAATAATAATAATTAGGATACTTTCGAAGTAGGGGAAAGGAAACATTGAAGTGAAATGGGGTGGTTATGTTGTTTAAATACTGTGGGATTTTTTTTTGAATGGAAAATGAATACTTCAAAAGGTCCATTTTCATCCCACATTTCGATAAATATTTGCAACGATACTGTAACTCCAAGCATTCCCACCTACAATAATAGAAAATATGTGACTGTGACTTTTCAAGAGAGAAATGGAAGAGAAAGAAGATGTAGTGACAAACGACGAAGGTGGGAGAAGGAGCATCCCTTAAAAATTCCTTGGATATAATTAACCATATGAGAGACTATGAAAGATCCCATAGAACCAACCTCTTAAGGAACACCTTATGCATAATTAATATATATAGATGTACATGCTTGAATGAGATAAACATTAACTCACATCTATTCATGTTAATTTTACTAAACTCTTTATTAATCTCCGGTTAAGATGGATCTTTGTTTTATTTCTCTACCTTTCAATATTGACAGATTGTTGGTCATTTGACAGTTTCTCTAGTAACACTAAGGCTTCAAAGCATAACCGATTTCAATAAGGCTTCAAACAATGGTAGGTACCATATCTATTATATTAAGTAGAAAACATAAATATTGCAGAAAATACCAACAAAACAACAAAATGTAGAGAACCACAACACCAAAAATGATACCTTTATTGATAGAAAGCAATGTTCACTTGCCTCTTCGAGGAGGAAACCTCCGGTAGAGAAGTTCTCTATTAGAGTAATTCTCAAGACACATATTTCTCATGCTGTCTACTCCTGTTTATACTAAATATATCTTCAAAAGAACAATATAGATGAAGATCTTTCTAGAAGCAAAAGCTTCATTAAGTTAATTAAGATTTTCGTCAATATTGCGATGAACTTTCGTGGCAATATCCACGAAAATCCTGCCCTGTTTAAAAAAATGATGAAACTAGTGGAAGCATGGAAAATTTTCATGGAATAATCCGCCCATATGTAGTAGTGTTAGGTCCCTAACATACCCTCCCCCTTGAAAAAGATCCTTGTCCTCAAGGCTTCAGATGAGGAATTTGCTGCAAAATGGTAGCGGGCTCCCAGGTGACATCTTTTGGTGGAGTATCCTTCCATTGAACTAAAAATTCTTTGATGGTATGATGACGGAGACGACGCTCACGCTGGTCCAATATGGATTGTGGCTACAACCAAACAAAACCTTCTTCAACCAACTCTGGTAGATTGGTATGGGTCTGGCACTTAATGAAAATCAATTTCTTCAGGCATGAGACATGAAAAACATGATGTAGCTTAGAGTGACTGGGCAAAGCTAACTAGTAGGCCACTGACCCCACTCGTTTGAGAATAGTACAAGGACCATAAAATTTGGGGGTGAGTTTCTAACACTCAGTCCCCTTCAACAAAGCGACGTTCATAATGACCCTGGTCTACCTGTTGCTTCATACGATTCTGATCCATGACCAAATTTTCTTTGAGAGTACGAAGAATGGTCACTTGGATTGTGAGATTCTGGTCAACCTCCTAAACCTTGGATACACCTAAAATGTATGGGAGAACCGATAGTGGATTTTGTTCATAGACTGCTTCAAATGGAGTCATGTGAGTGACAATATGATAAGAGGTGTTGTACCACCATTCAACTAGGGGTAACCACTAAACCCACTGATTTTGTCTGTCGGGCGAAAAACACCTCAAATATGTTTCCAAACACTTGTTGTCCTCTTCAGTTTGGCGATTAGTCTGGGGATGATAGGCAGTGTTGAGATGTAATTGGGTTCCCTGGAGACTGAATAATTCTTTCTAGAAATTGTTGGTAAAAGTGGGAGCACGGTAAAAAACAATAGAATGAGGCATGCCATGGAGTTTGAAGATATCATCCATTAAAAATTGATCCACTATGGATGTTGTGAACGGGTGTTGAAGAGAACATAAATGAGCATATTTGGAAAGATGATCTACTACCACCATGACTAACGTATTGTCGGATTTAGGTAAGCCAACAATGAAATCCATAGAAATATCTATGCAAATAGTAGGTGGAAGCAGAAGTAGTTGGAGTGCGCTAGAAGTTTTAACAGTCTCTCCCTTATTGTGTTGATAGGTATCACATTCAACCACAAAGGGGCAAATGTATTTTTTCATACCGTCCTAGAAAAAAATAACATTTAACCCTTTCATAAGTTTTGGTAAAACTTGAACTCCCATTTGTAGGTTAAGCGTGAAACTCATAGAGCACCTTGGATTTAAGGGTATACTATTTGCTTAAATACATATTACCTTTATAACAAATATATTCATTATTCCAAGAGTACCCTGGAGAAGCTTGAGGATCATGTTGCAGTTTTTGGATTAGGCTGGAAATTTTCCGGTCTTTCCACCATTCCTAGTGAAAAAACTAAATCCACTCTACAAAAATGAATGAGAGGGAAAAGAGGGATCCTTCTCCTTCATATTTCCGAGAAAGGGAATCAACCATCACATTTTCTTTGTCCTTCGTGTAAATGATATCATAATTATATCCAAACAACTTGGTCACCCATTTTTGTTTCTCCGGGGATGATTTTTTTTGTTTTAGGAAATACTTAAGGCTTTGATGATATGTTTTAATTTGGAAGTGTTTCCCCAATAGATAAGGGCGCTAGAGATCCACTGCATGCAAAATAGTGAACATTTCCTTTTCATAGATTGATTGGCCCAAATTTTGCTCCGAAAATTGTTTGTTGGTGAAAGCCAAAGGTCAACCATGTTGCATGAGTACTGTCCCAATTCCTTTCCCTGATGCATCGCATTCCAGAACAAAGGTCTTGGTTAAGTTAGGTAGTGCTGTGACATGAGTAGTGCACTTAAATTCTTTTAAGTTTTGGAAGGTGTTGGCATAGGGGTAGACCCAGGGTTCAACACTACAACAACGCACCAACAAAACCCTAAATACCGGTCCTTTCGACAACACCTGCAAAGCAGATGAATTCTCACCCGAGGTAGAGGCAGGGGTGGTTACAAGACTCAGATGTCTGCAACCTTAGCTGGGACACAGATCTATGATTCTAACACTCAATAGACCACTCAACAGTTAACATTCATCAATATTCAATCTCATTTACAACGCAGTTAAACCCTAATTACAGAGGATTGCAGTATTCATTCAGATCTAGCATCTAGCAGCACTTAGCATGACAAAACAGATCAGATCTAGCATATTCAAGCACTAAGAACAGTTACATAAGTCAGATCTAACATCCATCCATTAAGCACTAAGCATCAATAGATCATTCATCCATATTAAAGAACTAAGAACATTAACATATAAACACATCAACACATCGCACAGAGCAGAGCAACACAACATGTACGTCGTTCACCCCCACCCTGAGGCTACGTCCACCAACTCTTTGTCTTCTTTATTAGCTTCTTCAATCAGTTACATGCACAAAGCCTCAAAAACCCTACTACACAAAGGACATGGGATCTGTGCAGCTCGCTAGATCCTACTTCCTTGAGTAGATCTAAGCACACAACCTTCCATAATCTCTTACAATGACTTGCACTCAGCTTTGCAAGTTCACATAGTATGCACCAAAGCACTTACAACTCTTGATCACACAGATCCAACTCTAGCACTTAGCCAACTTGTAATTGCCTCTTATTAGATTGCCTAGCCTTCTATTTATTCATTACGAAATAGACCTAAGCATGGGTAAACCCATGGGCCAACATTCCCATACCCGTTACATAATCTCAAATCCCAAAAAGGGCTTTAAAAGGGGCCTAGATCTCACAATCTCCGCTTCGTCTTGTGCTCCGCCTTTGACAGCCTGTCGAAGTCTCAAAATAGGTCAAACATGACCAAGAATCCTCAAAACTTGGTCAAGGCCCAACAAAAGGATTGGTTAGCTGTTGGGGTCCAACTAGAAGCATTCTTTTTAAGGAGATCTATGAGGGGAGCCAAAAGTTTTCCATAATTATGAACAAACTTGTGATAATAACCTGTTAAACCTAGGAAACCATGCAAAATTTTAAGAGTTTTAGGGAGAGGCCAATTCTGCATAGCTTCAATTTTCTTAGGATCCACTCATACACCATCCTTTCCCACAATATGACCCAGGTACTCTACTTCAAAGGTGCCAAAAACACATTTATAATGTTTGAGAAAGAGTTTGTGCTTGGAGAGGAGATGTAGAACTTGATCCACACGGGTGAGATGGGATTTCCAAGTTTTACTATAGATGATAATATCATCAAAGAAAACTAACACAAAGTGATGGAGGAAAGGACGAAAGACATGATTGATGAGGCTTTGAAAAGTGGAGGGTGCATTACAGAGACCAAAGGACATCACCAAGAACTCATTATGACCATCATGAGTGCGAAATGTAGTCTTGGGAATGTCTTCCTCTTTCATATGTATATGATGGTAGAAAAAACATACGTCAAATTTAGTAAAGTATTTTGCCCCACTTAGTTCATCGAAAAGGTCATCTATGATAGGAATGAGAAATTTGTCCTTGATGGTAAGTTTGTTGAGGACATGAAAATCAATATACATGCACCAAGTACATTCCTTCTTGAGAACCAGGACTACAGGGGAAGAATAGGGACTCATATTGGGATGGATAACACCTGCTTCTAGCAACTCTTGGACAATTTTCTCAATTTCATATTTCTGAGCAAAGGTGTTGGCACAGGGGAAGACCCAGGGTTCAACGCTACAACAACGCACCAACAAAACCCTAAATACCGGCCCTTTCGGAAACACTTGCGAAGAAGATGAAGTCTCACCTAAGGTAGAGGCAGGGGTGGTTGCAAGACTCAAGTGTCTACAACCTTAGCTGGGACACAGATCTGTGATTGTACTACTTAATAAATCACTTAACACCATCATTTCCTTAATATACATTTAATAACCACTTCTCTTATAAGAAAAAACTTCATAGCATTAACACTGATATAATGTATTTAAACACTTATCATAAGTAAATAGGTTAGATCTGGTAGATCAAGCATTGAGAATATTCATGTATATCAGATCTATCATTCTACCTATCATTAGCACTAAGCATAAGAAGATCTATCTAATCATCTCAAGCACTTAGAAAAAGAAGACATAAACACATTAAGACAAGAACGAAGCAAGACAACACAATGTTTACATGGTTCACCCCTCTCCTAGGGCTATGCCCACCAACTCTTCTTCTTTATTGTCTTCAGTCAATCGGTTACAAGCAAAAAGACTCAAAACCCTTGCTCCGCATGGGACAAAGAATCTGTGTAGCTCACTAGATCCTTCTTCCTTGCGTTACAACATTAAACCTCCTATTGTATCGCATAAGGACTTGTACTCAGCTCTGCAAGTCTTACACAGAATGCACAAAGCCTTGATCACACAGATCCAACTCTTGGCACTTAGCCTACACCACATAGATATATCATTCCCCTTCCCCCTCTATATGGCCTAGACATATATATATACATACAAAATAGGCCTAAACATGGGTAAACCCATGGGCCAACATCCCATTCCCATTACATATTCCCAAAAACCCAAAAAGGGGCCGAGATCCCGTGATCTCCGCTTCGTCTTGCGCTCCTCCTTCGACAGGCTGTCGAAGTTACAAAATAGGTCAACATGACCAAGAAATTACCAAAACTTGTTCAAGGGCCAACAAAAGGGATGAACATAAGGGTGAACATTAGGAGGAATATTTCCCGGGATTAAAGGAATGGAATGGTCATGGTCTCCGCGGGAGGGAGGAAGGCCCTCGAGAGTTTGGAAAACAACGCAGTGTTGGGAAATGATAGATTGGAGGTCAGGGTGTATAGAGGGTGTCTCAACTGCTTGAATGGAAGGGAGTTGGGGAATGATGCTAGAATGACCTTTTTTAAGTAAATTTTCCATGTGGTGGGAACTGATGATCTCGGAAGAGCCTACTATAATTTCTTGGAATTTATACGGTTTCATTTCCTGTTGGAATTGCATGGTTAAATCCTTAAAATTTATGGTGATGGGGCCAAGAGTGTGTAGCCATTCAACACCAAGAACAATGTTGCAACCACCCATGTAAATAGAAAACATGTGATATTTCAAGTGATACTGACCAATTTGTAGGTGCACATTTTCAAAACACCCCCCACATTTCATGGAACCACAATTGGCAATCATGGTTTGAAAATTGTTGACTACACGGATATAGAAATTGATTTCTTCGACAAGGCAACGATGAATGAAATTATGAATGCTTCCACTGTTAACTAGGATAATGAATTTCTTGTGCTTAATGTAGCCAATTAACTTGAGGGTTTAGGGAGCAGAAAAACCAGTGAGAGAATTTAAAGAAATCAGTGTTTCAACTTCAGGAGGATCAAAGGGTGGCTTAAGATCGTCTACTTGGGGTAACGCTTTTCTTAGGGACCTAACCTCCCTAACCCCTCATGTAGGTATAATAATATTTTTTCCATGTAATAAATGCCAATATTAATAAGGCCTAGTAATAAGGAAGAATAAGTCAAATGTAAGAAGACCTAATAGAAGCTTCTGCTTCTAGAGGATCTTCCTCTAGATTGTTTTTGTGGTAGATAGATTTAGTATAAATAGGAGTAGATGGGATGATAAGTTTTGTCTTGAGAATTATTTTAATAGAGTGTTTCTCTGCTGGAGGTTGTGTTAAGTACCTGAATAGATCTGAAGACAAATTTCAAAATAAACCCAAAATATCAACAATG